>QANX01003154.1:51389-154117 GCA_003254975.1 Ochetophila trinervis
AAAAAAAAAAAAAAAAAAAAAAAAGATCTCAAACAAAAAATCCAAAATTTTAAATTTTAAATTTCTAAACTTTCTGTTTTGACTTTCTCAACAACCAATAAAGAGTTTTAAATGAAAAATAAAAATTGGAGAGAAACAATATAAAAAAAATATACGTAGAGATGTAGAAACATATTATAAAAATATAGGTTAAATACATTTTAATATTTTTTATTATTCAATGTAATTAAATTGGGGTCTCTAGAGTTTATTTAAACACTTAAATACTTTTAATTTTTAAAAATGTAACAATATGGTCTAATAGAGTTAAATATAACAGATTTTGTCAAATTGAGATTATTGAGATTATTTGTATTGTACTTAACTTTTAAAAGTCAAACTACTCATTTTCCACAACAATTATTAGTTAACAAATCATATTTTGAGAGAACATGTAGTTTGGATTTTCAGTTGCCAAATAATTGTTTGTCAACAAATTACAAACTATTGATCAAGTTTTTTCCTTTTTCAATTTAAATAAATTGGCAAAAAGTAATAAATTTGATTTGAAGGACTCACGTGCACAACATGTGTTCCAATTTTAACAGAATCTGTTAAAATTAATCCAATTAAACCAAATTGTAACTTTTTAAAAAATTAAAGGCATTGAAGTATTTAAATTATTTCTAGAAACCTCAATTTGAAACAAATTAAATAATAGATGATACTAAAGTGTATTTAATTTTAAAAATACGTATAGACTAGAAAAAACATATATATATATATATTTTATGAAAGTAATTTACCTGGAGAAAGAAGACTTTGATGGAAGTTTTTTTTTTTCTTCTTTTAGAGAGGAGAAAAATCTTTAAGAGTTAAGAGAAAAGTCATTAAAAGTTTTTGCTTAGAATGAGAAACTTTTGATATATATTTTATTGAACAAAAGTATGAAAAAGTCTATACAAATTTATAAAAGTCATTATTTACACTACAAGAAAAAAGATGATACTACGGCGATCGTCAATTTACTATTTATGACGCATTTAAAGGTTTACGTCATAGTAAATATCAAAGACGATGCACTTTGAACTAATATATAATTATTAATTTTTTTTCACAAGTTCGACGTGCAATTTGTAAAACGTTGTTTTAAAATTAAACAAATACAACGTATAACAAAAAACCGTCATTAATACAATTAATATAAAATGCCTAAAGTCTACGTGTCCAAGACTGGAGTGGAGGTGGCACGACGTGGCAACCTAAGACGAACGTTTTCCACCGTCGTGTAAAACACATTGACTACTACGACGGTCAAGACCGTCGTATATCAAAGAACGACATCATTTAAAGCACTCTACATGATGCACAATGTGGATCGTGGATAACAAGAATTAACGATACACATTGTCCGTTGTTTAAACATTTTACACTACACATATTATACGTTGTGAATAACATTCAAAGACGATCCACAATATACGTTGCCAGAACCTTCCAAAAAAAATGGAAAAAAAAATTGTACTTATTATAGACGACGCACATCACAATGTGCGTCGCCATTTAACAACAAGCTACGTTTCAAATTTGACATCATGGTGTTGCTTTTTTTTTTTATTCCTTTTTTCTTTTCCATGTTTTTTATTTTTTTTTGTCTAGTAAAGTTAATATTCTTTAACTGCTTGGATAATATTTTTTAAGTTTTAATGTAACTTACTTGAGGGTGTAGCTCAGTGGTAGGAGCCAGTCGAACCTTCACACCTGCTAGTACGGGAGTTGAGTTTCGAGTCTTGGTAGCACCATTTGGACTCAAGTGCTCCTCTCCACTGCTACCGCACGAGGGGGAGGGAGTTTCCAGTGATATGGGCCCCCAGTGTGGACTCCTACTGGGTTAAAAAGACGTCTGAGATTGACCCAGTCACTAGATAACTCCTAGGCTTATGACTCAACCACGGGTAGGTCCTTTTTTATTTAGAAAAAAAATACTTTTTCAAAAAGGCTATATAATAGGCTATACAGGTATTAGCTGCTGTATTAATTGCTTCGATAAATTACTTTTTTTTTTTGTTTTTTTCAGAAAAGGAAATATAATAGGCTATATATAACTGATAAACCCCATCTGGCTGTTTGGAAAAGTGCTTTTTAACAATGGTTGGAGCATTCCAAATCTTTAAATGATGGCGATTTCAACACTTGGGAGAAGAATATGGAAAATACAGTGGCAGCTATATCTTCCACCATTTCTTCGTCCCGTTGCTCACTCATTGTTTTGTTCCTTTTTGAACCTGCTTCATCACCTTGCTTCTCAAGCATTTCGTCAGAAACTTGTCATTCCTTTTCGAAGCTCTTCTCTACAACCCCCCCTCCCCCCCCCCCCATTTCTCCATTCTCCAACTGTTCTCTGCACAGATTCTGGACATATAACCACTAGGATCTGGGTGTTTTCGAGTTTATGGAAATACTTAAACGGGTTGTTGATCTTCCTATTGAAGCAGAGGCCATGTTGTCTATTCAAGAAGTGGCTGTAGGGATGAAGAAACTTGTAATTTGTTGGGCAATCACCAGTAGCCCTGAAACTTGTAATTTTTTTTTTTTGTTCCTATGGTTCTTGTAAATTCTTTTTGGGGTTGGGTGGTGGGTGTCGATTGGATTTTGAACTAGGGGTGTGATATTGTGATTTGGTTTGGGGGCAGAGGACCAAAAACTGGCGTTAGAGGCGAGACGGTAGACTTGTGTAAAGGAGGAGGTGACATGGGAGTGGCCACCAGCAGCGGAGCCTGAGGTGACAAAGCTGGTGGTGGCGGAGTTGCTGATAGTTTCACAAGAGGGCGAGGAGTCGGTTTTGGGGTTGCATGAGGTGGCGAAAAAGCTCTCGACAGAAATGGAGTTTTCGGTGCCGATGGGGTTGAAGGTTCGGAGGAGTAGCATAACACATGAATATTAAAAAAAAATTAAAAATAAATAAATATTATAGACAATGTACATTGTGCGTCATCATTTAATAGCATAGAACATGCACATTGTGTGTCGTGTTTAATGCCAATTACGACGCATTTTGTCCGTCGTGCACCCACCAAAGACGACACATAAAAATTGTTGTATTTGATGCTAAAGACGACGGTTTTTGTTTGTTGTTTATTCGTAGGACTTTTTACGACGATGGTTAATACGACGATTTCAAACCGTCGCCTAAAGCCTTCCAGACGACATTTTATATGCGTCGTGGGAAGAGTTTTTTTTGTCGTGTTATAAAAAGTGAAGTTTGGATTGAATATCTATTGATTTTATAGACATGTAAAAAATCTTTTAAAGTTTTAATTGAATACATCCTGTAAGCCTAGTATGCAACACGATGATGTGGTTACTCCACCACAAAACTCAATTTTGGTGACTGAGCAGCCACTGATATAGTGGGCGATAACTTCTTCAGACATGCAACTGCATGAAGTGGAGATCTTGCATGACATGGTGAGTGAGGCTGCATAATGTTGTAGTGAAGATGCTGTTAGTAGTAAAATTAAAACACATGTCTTTTTGATATTCATTAATGGTGACATACATGCTCATATGGTGTTGGAATCTCCTTCTGAAATGGCATTTCACATGTTCCTTTTATCTTCAACTATATTTTCTCTTCCTTCTCATCCTATGATTACTCGAGTTAAAGTAGGCATTTTTAAACCAAAATCCTTCGTTTCTAAATCTCAATATCCACTGGCTTCACCTTTTTTTTTTTCTTTTGTTTTTGATCTTGCTTCTGTTAACCAAGCTTTGTGTGACCCCAATTGGAAGGATGCTATGAATTTGCAACCAACCAAAAAAATTATACCTGGGAGTTAGTTCTTTATATTCCTGGCATGCCTTTAATAGAAATAAGTAGGTCTTTAATACAAAATACAAAGTTAGATGATAGTGTATAAAGAATGAAAGCCAGAGTTATGGCAAAGGATTTCACCAAAAAAGTGGATTCAATTACACATAGACCTTTAGTTTAGTGATAAAACCAACTAAATAAGGGTTGTTCTAAGTCTCGCTTTATCTAATAATTCAGGTGTTCTTCATGTTGACTTTAATAATGCTTTCTTGAATGGGGATTTGCTAGAAGATGTATATATGGAACAACCATAGGGATTTGTTGATTCTTTTAAGCCTCATTATGTCTGTAAGTTGACAAAAGCATTATATGGTCTTAAACAATCCCCTCAGACTTGGTTTGCTAAGCTAAAAGAAATTTTGAAAGGTCTTGGCTTTTAGAATTTTGAGTTTGACACTTCTTTATTCATTCTCAAGTCTTCTGCATCTTATGTTCTCATATTAGTATATGTGGATGGCATTTTGATCACTGGGAATAATCCTCATCATAATTATATTTCAGATTTGATCACTCAATTAAAATTAGTTTTCTCATTAAAATATTTAGGAGAACTGCATTATTTCTTGGGTATTAATGTTAATAGATCTTAAAATCACATGGTTCTTACTCAAACTAAATACATTACTGATTTATTGAAAAAAGGTGAAGCTAGATGAAGGCAAGCCTATATTTACTCCCATGTGCTCAAGTGTAAAGTTATCTCAATTTAATAGTGATCCTTATCATGATCCCGCTACTTTATGTGTTATAGGAGCTTTGCAGTATTTGTTCATAACTAGGCCATATATTGCTTACACAGTCAATACTTTAATTCAATTTTTTCAATTTTCTACTGACAAACATTGGGAAGCTTGCAAACTTGTCTTACGATATTTGATGGGAATTGTGGCTTATGGTCTTACTTTGAAAACAAACTCAAAGTTACAAGTTCAATTGATGACATGAGATCAGCTAGTAGTTACTGTGTTTACCTTGGTACGAATATGATGTCTTGGAGCTCCAAAAAGCAACATGTTTTTGCACGATCGAGTAATAGTTTGATTTAGCTTGTCCTATTGTGTGGAGTGACAATTTGGAGCAGCTGCATTGGCTGAAAATCTAGTGTTACATGCTCGTGTGAAGCATATAGAACTTGACCTTCATTTTGTGAGAGATAATGTGGTTCATAAAACATTGAAAGTTATATATACCTACTCTAGAACAGGTTGCTGATGTCTTCCCTAAACCACTAGGAACTGCACATTTTATTTACTTAAGAAACAAGCTTCATATTAGCAAAGAGGATAATAAGAGAGTCAGAACTTGGTTACCTTCGAGGGAAAGTATTGAGGAAAATAACTTGGTTATCTTTAAAAGGGGCATATTGAGGAAAAAATTGATATGTGTTAGTTCTGTTAAGTTGTTATAGTTGTTACGAGTTAGTCAAAACAGTGCTATTAGTTGGTTAATTAGTTTAGCCAAGTGTCGTTGCTTCTAGAATCCTTATTTGTTATCTTCTTTTGTAGATAAGTGGAGAAGCTAGATTATTCTTGTAATTTTAGCTTTTGTAATATAGATTACGATCAATCATATTTTCTTTTAGTATTGTTCTTTTTTTTTTTTTCTTGTTACTGCTTTATTTTCCTTCATTTTATCTCTATAAAAAAACCCTAGAATGTATTACTTCATCTTCCTTATTTTGGTATCATAGCCTAAAGTTTTGAGGTCTTTTGTTTCAAACTCAAAATCTCCACAAAAAAAAAAAAATATTATAAACACATATAAAGACCTAAATGAGTCCAAAATAGGTTGTGCCTACATGTGAAGAGGAGTGGTAAATAAAATGTTTAAAAGAAATGAAAGTCAATCTCCCATCAGCTTAACCTTTTGAGAGAAATGGTAATTCAACTAATTTTCATCGTAAATCATATTATGTTGGGAATATAGACACGATTACTAATCATAATGATAAGGGTGTTTTTTGAACTATAGGATACCATGGTAATCCAGATTATTCTCTGCGAGGTGATTTTTCGAAACTATTATGCCTTTTAACTCTGGGGAGTAGATTGTGGTGGTTCGTATTTGAGAATTTTATAGAAATTCTACATCAATTAGAGAAAAATGGAGTTAGATGATGATCACAATTGTTGATCGATAATTTCCACAATATAAATAATTTTTTCTCTTTTAGAAGGAACCGTTTTCTAGTTATAATTACAAATGGATTAATCATTGTGAGCATGGGGCTGATGTTCCAGAGGTTTGTGATCGTTGTTTCACGAATTTTGTTGGAAATGTATTATTTCCACGCACTAAAGTCTAGCATATAAATAACTTTATGTTAGATCACCTGGCATTGTTGAGGTGTTTGGATGGATTGACAGTTCATGGCTATTGTCTATGTCATAATTCTTGATTCCACTTTGAATCTGCGTGGATTGATGAAACAAAATGTACTTAAATTGTTGCATCTTCTTGAAACTCTTCAACTAACAAGAATTGTATAGCAAGCTTTCTTGGACTTTAGCTACTTGTGCTTCTTCCTTTAAACAATGGATTAAGGTTTCAATTCAATCCTATCAGTTTGAAATGAAAGCAAGAAACTTCTATTGGTGAGCTATAATTCACTCCACGTATTGTTGGAGGCCTATCTTTTTACTGTGAAACAAAAAATAATATTAATTTGTTTCTGGAAAAAGAAAAATTGATGTGGCATCAATGATCTAGATCAAACTGGAGAGGTACTATTTTCATACTTTCAGGACTTGTTCATTAAACATGGCTTAGTGTTTAGAGAGGATATTTATTTCGGAATGGACAGGAGAGTCACGACATCCATAAATTGTGATGTTTGCAAGCCATTTGTGGTGGAAGAAATTGAAAAAATGTATTTTAGCTGTTCCCAACCAAAGTTCCAAGATTTGGTGTTATGTATGCTTTATTCTATAAGAAGTTTTGGTCAATTGTGAAGCTTAGTGTAACCTTGGCTTGTCTGGTTTTTTTGAATAGTGGTGGTTATGTGGATAATATTAATCATACTTTGAATACTTTGGTACAAAGGTTAAACAACCAATTTTTGTTTGTGAATTTCATCCAATTAGATTGTGTACGGTTTTATATAAGATAATTATTATGACCTCGGTGAATAGATTAAAGGTTTTCTTGCCTCTAATAATTTCGGATGAAAATTGTTATTTTTTTTCCTAGACGAAAAATTATGGTCAATGTCATGATTGCTTTTGAAACTATGCATACCATTTTAGCTAGGACTGCTTTAATGATTTCCATATAGCCTTAAAACTAGATATGAGCAAAGCACATGATAGGGTTGAATGGGTGTGTCATAAATTTATGATGGCCAAACTTGGCTTTTCTCATAGATGGGATGATCTCATTATGAAATGTATCACTTTTGTTTCATACTTTGTTCTTCTTAATGGGAGGGAACTGTTAGGATGACCCTTTATCACCATATCACTTTTTGTTATGTGGAAAGGATTTCTCAATTGTATTGAAGAAAGCAAAGACAGATGGTTTACTTTTTGGCATTAAGGTATCATGACATAGTCTTTGTGTTTCCCATCTCTTTTTTACTAATGGTAGTATTCTTTTTGTAAAAGCTACAATTTCAGAATGTCAAACATTAAGAATTTACTTTAGGTCTATAAGGATGCTTCGAGTCAGAAAATAAATTTAAGGAAAACATACCCCTTTGGAAGTTAAAGGGATGGTTTAGAATCTTTTTATATAAGGAAATTCGATGGTCATGCTATGTATTTAGGTTTGCCAACTCTAATTGGGTGGAAAAAGCTAAGCACATGTCGATTATGAAGGACGGGATTTAGTCAAAACTTCAAGGTTGGAAATAATTGTTAGATCAACTTAGTGTCTTGATCAAAGGAAAAAAAGAGAAACTAAACCTCTTTAACTAGCTTAAAAATAGAAGAAGTAGAGGAGAAGAACCGGAGAGAGTAAACCATAAAACTCTCTCAACATTTCATTGAATTTTGCTCAATATATAGTACACCTAGATTTGTCAAACAGTAACAACACATGATTTTTACCTAATTTGACAATAACATGTTTGCATTTAATGCTTCAGCTTTTACACAAAAATATCACTTAATTTAAGCCTAAAATACTTAAAGATATATGAGTACATTTGGTTACGTAGGTTCCTAGTTACATTGAAAATGAACTAGACCAAATGACAAAAACAAACACATATATATAGCTGTTGTCTTTCTCTGCAGCAGCTTCTACTTCTCATTATTTCTTCCATTTGTCAGCAACATTTATATGAAACTTTTGCAGCCATTAATTGTCTTACATTTTCTTTTTTTATAAAAATACCACTCTCTAACAATAATATATTTTACCAAAAGCATGAAATTAGGTTTTTATTAAATCAGTAGTTTAAGCAATACCTTCATATTCAATGGTTTGTTTCCATTTACCAAAGAAAGATCTACATGGTATGATGGTCCAATTCTAGTGGGGATATTTAGGTGATGGAAAATGCATATTTTTGGAAGGAGTAGCCTTTTTTATGTCAACCAAAATCTATTGGAGGACTTGGGTTTTGTTAATTGGAAGAATTTAACCAAGCTCTATTGGCTAAACAATGTTTGGCGATTGATAATGTGTCCTTTCTGTTTGGCTTCTCGAGTACTCAAGGCTAAATACTATCCGAATAGTACATTGTTACAAGTTGCAGCAGGGCAGAGACCATCTCTTTTGTGGTGCAGCTTGTGCTGGGGTTGCAGGGTCATGGATAGTGGATGTGTGTAGAGAGTAGAAAGTGATGTATCAGTTGAAATTTATATAGAAAACCTATTTGAATTTTTCAATTCCACATGCATTTCCAGAGGATGCTAGTGTTTCAATACAATTGACTATTTTTAGTGGCTAGGATAAATATTTAGTGCTTGCAAATTTTCAAAAAAGTTGAGGCTATTTTAAAAATTCTAGTATGTGGGTAAAATTGTGAGGAAAGATTGAGTTGGCACTTTTCTGAATCAGGGAAGTACTCAGTTCTTTTAGAGTATTGGATTACTTGAAATCTTGGAGGTGATTTAAGGTTGGGTGCTACTTGTGATCTTGGTGTAAACAAATGTTGGAGTGCACCAAATAAAATAAACATTTTTATGTAGAGAGCAACAATTGATATTCTTCCTTGTGGACTTCTTACTTCAATTATATATTAAAGAAGATGGGATATATGTGTTGTGTCATTGTGAGGCTGAGAGTAAATTACATGCTTAATTTATGGGCTTTTCGCTCTGTTTATAAGGTATGGAATAAGGTGGATTTTGGTTTATTGTTATGGGGTCTATAATTTAATACATTTAAGGAGCTTTGGCTTTTGGCTGTAGATAATTTATTATCTTTTCAAAAAGAGCATTTTGCAATTATATGCTATATTTATAGAATAGAAAGAAAGTTGTTTAACATGGTGGTGGTTGGAAAAATGATTTTGCTTTGCTTGATAGTGTCTTTGCTTTGCATGTGGACTTTCAAGGAGTAAATAAACAAAATATTGCAAAGAAAGTTTCATAAATAGCTAGTTGGCAACCTCCTTCTATAGGGGTTTATAAGCTCAACTTCGATGGCGCAATCTCGCATACAGTTGAAGGGTTTGGGGTGGTGGTGCAGAAAATAAAGTTAAGTTTATGGCATCATTGGCAAAACCATTTTTGAGGCTTTTTTTGACCATTGTATGGGGAGCTACTAGCAATTTTTGAAGCTCTTCACTTTTTTTTTAAGAGACTAGTATTCATATGGTTTGAGCTAGAAAGTGACTCAAAAGAGGCCATTCGGTTGATAAATGAGTCAATCACTTATTTTAGTTTAGAAGTATTTTATTATAGATGAATTTAAGAGTCTGCTAGTTATTTTTCCTAGTTTTCATTGCTCTTATATTTCTAAGATCTATAAGAAAGCAACTCATGGGGTTGCTTGTTACTCTTTTGGTATGTCTTCTTATCTGACATGGATGGAAGAGGCGCCTACTTGATTAGCCTCCACTGTACAGGAGAATTTATGTACTGTTGGTTCCTCTTAATGATAATTACTATTTCTTTTTAAAGAAAAAAGTTGATTTGATTTCTACCTTATTCCTTTTTAGTTTAAATGTTGTTAGAGCTTATTAGAGCATCTCCAATGGTTCTATCCATTTGAGTTATGTGGCATAAGGAATATAAATTTTGTTCATTATATAGCATAATATTTATTCAATAGACAGTGAAACTTAAATTTTACTCTTCAATAGATTCTGTTAAAAATATTAAAAATGTAATGTGTAATATTCTAAGTAGTTTATTTTTATATTATTTTATTATTTTTATTCCTATTTCCTGTCTCTCTATCCCAATGTTTCTCTCCCTTCCTCATTACTCTCTTTCTTATTCTTTTTTTAACTTTTTCTCTATAAAGAATGAGAGACAAAAATCAGACTGATAAGCCTAAAATTACATCATTTTAGGCTATCTTTTTAGCTTAATATTTGCTAGATTATACTCATTTTATTAAGAAATACATTCATTTCTACTATTTCCCTTTTTTAGTTAAAGAGAAGATTTTTTGCAAAATCAACATAAAATATGGGTATTTTTGTAATTTTATTTGCTAGATTATACTATTTTGAGCATATCTGGAGCTAAATGATGAAGTTTTTAGTTAAACTAGTTGTAAAAATTTCTTAACTTGTCAAGGATCATATATACAAAATTTCATGAAAACTTTTTCATCCAATCAATACAGTTTATTCTTTTAAAATGAAAAAATTTGCAGTTATGACAGATTTGCACTCTGTGGAAAAATTGAGTTGTAAAATGCCTTATCAGTGTAACAATTATGCATATAATATGTCTTTGGAAAGTTAATATTTCCAAGTAAAAGGGATGGTTTTGAGTTCATTTGGTCACCAAAAGGTGGTTTAAATATGATTGACCTGAAATGATGATAAATAAAGGAAGTTTGCATAATCTACTAGGATTGCCACATCATTTGAGTTGTCTGAGATATAATTTTTTTCACATCAAATGACACATCATCATGCCAAGTCAAGATCCAAGCCGTGCCATAGAAGCATGCCAAATAAGCAAATCACATGTGGAGCATATTCTTGCCTTATTTGGTCTCAATTGAATTTGGATGGAATTTGGACTACAGTCCAAGTCAACTATCTCTCCCATATCAGGCAAGACTCAGCCATGCATGGAGATTACATGTAAAATTCAGCCACCCCTTATTTTCCCCTTTATTGACTTTTTGTCCAACAATTTTTATTTATTTATTTTGACCTTCCATGTTGACCAACCAAGCAAACTATGATCTTAGGTCGTCAAATTAAAATTTTAAAATTGCCAAAATACATTTTACATGCTCTACTAGGTTGCCCAAAGACGTGACATGATCAGAATTCATAAACTCAAAGCTCTAGCCCTATATATCTTTCCATAACCAGCCACATGCAAACAACAATGTTCTAGTGACTTCTCCAAGCCCTAGAGGCATCTTTCCTCTCTTCCTTTCTCTTTTGGCCGGCCCCTTTACCATCATATTCTCTTTTCCACAGAAACCAAAACAACCACTATTCATCCTTCATTGAGGCCCCAAGGCCAAGTACCACCATAGCCAAACATCACCAAACACCCAACTCTTTGAACTTGTAGCCATCCCCTACATCCTTTTAACCTCTAGTCATGCATGGGACAAGGATTTATAGGAGAGCCAAGGATGTAAATCAAGGTTGAGCGACACAACCTCAGTGTTACTACCCACCTAACATTGGCTTCGACTTCAACATCATGAAGCAACCAAGCAACCATTGTTGCGCGTCCCCCTTTCTTCTCCTTTACGTGAAATCATTCAATCCCTCATCTACACTATCTCCATCCCTATATTTTAGGCCTTCCATTATTCCATTAGGTCACTGCCTTAAGTTGAGCCATCTTATAGCCCTTCCTCTATCAAAACAGAAATTCATCACTACAAGCACAATGATGTTTTTATAATTTTTTTGTTTTCTTTTGATCTTTATATTGTAACAAACTTGTGAAACTTGTTATTGATATAAAGATTGTTTTTATTGTTTTCATATTGTTCTTCTTGTTTTCTTTAAATTGAACTTTAATTTTTCATGCTCATTATTTTCTTGCAATTTCAATTTAGTTGCTTAAATATTTACATATAGACTTAGGAATTTTAATATTTAGGAACTAGTCCCTGTAGATTCGACATCTGACTGTCTTTGGAAGAATAATTTATTACTTTATGTGATTCGTATACTTGTGAGATCATTGGTCACCACACATCAAGTTTTTGGAGCCGTTTTTGGGGATTAGATTTTTTTAATATTAGAGGACTTAGGATTAATGGTACTTTAAGTAGTTTTCTTTTCTTTTGCTTTGTCATTTTTGGTTTTGTTTTTATTTTCGTGTTTAGATTGCATGCTAGGTCTTATTTTCTTTGCATTACTGGCCATCTTGCATTGAGATTATTACCTTTATGTGTTATCTAATTTTATTTCTTGTTTTTGTTACATTCAGTTAAAAAAATTAAATTTTTTGATTTTTTTATTAATTTTTTCATAATCTTATCTTATCTTTTCACATATCTGATTGGATTTTTGTTGATTGGAGCTGCTAGAAATTAAAGATTTAATCACCCAAAATCAAGGCACAATCGGGTACAACAACAACAGATAGATAAGTTTTTCTTTTCTTTTTTATTATTAGTTGATGTGTGTTTTTCTATTTAAATTCAGTTTTGTTTAATTTACTGCATTGATTTTTTGAGTTTTATTGAGTTTTAATATTAATTATTTGTTTAGAGGCAAAAGAAAAAAAATATAATTTTTTTTTGTTTTGCTTTGTTTTGCAATTTTTAAGTTTTTGTCAAAATCTTTCCAGTTTCGTTTGAGTCAATTCTTAGGGAAATTAAGAGATTTTATTTTAAATTTTCCTTTTTCATGCATTTTTTTGACATACTGAGTTACTCTTAATTTTTTTGGCAGGTTTTTCTGTCTTATTTCTACTGTTTTTAGTGTTTGGAAGCATCATATTTGAAAATCCGAAAAAATATTTTCTAAATTTTGTTATTTTTAGTTTTTGAATATTTTAGTGCTTGATCTTTGATTTTCTTGAGTTCTTTAGGTATTTTAGTTTTAATTTGTGTTAGAATCATATAAAAAAATACACATACATACATACATACATACATACATACATACATACATACATACATACATACATACATACATACATACATACATACATTTGCATTCATTTTAGGATTTTTACCACTGCAGGTCACTAAACTATATTGCAATTTATACTTTCATCCTAAAACTTTTTTTTTTCTCACTTTGATCCTCAAACTCATATTTTCGTGTCACCATAAGTCCTTCTTGAAGTTTATATCCATTTGAGGCATTAAAATACACGTGCAGTGCAAGTGAGGTCCATTTTAAGGGTAAAGTTGTAATTTCAAAGGATTTATCACTGGAGGTCTTTAAACTATATTACGATTTATATTTTCATCCTAATAATTTTTTTTTCTCACTTTGACCTTCAAACTCATATTTCACCCAAAGAAGTATGAAGATCAAAGTGAGAAAAAAAAGTATTAGGATGAAAATGTAAATTGCAATATAGTTTAGAGACATGTGGAGATAAAAACTCTTGAAATTACAACTTTGCCCTTAAAATGGACCACACATGCATTGCACGGGTATTTTAATGCCTTAAATGGATGGATTCTTCAAGAAGGACTTACGGTGACATGAAAATATGAGTTTGAGGATCAAAGTGAAATTTTTTTTAGGACGAAAGTGTAAATCGCAATATAGTTTAGGGACCTATAGTAATAAAAACCCTTCATTTTAAACATGTTTGTTTGATTTGCATTAAAGCTGTCTAGTTTTTACAGCTTTTGTGTACTTTCGGGTTTGATGTCTTTTTGGCAATAAATTCAAATTTCTTGCTTCTTTTTTGTTCTATTCATATATTTTAGTGTCCAAGTCATATTAGATTAATTTTTGCATGTTTTGAATGTTGTTTTGAATTTTTCTTTGAGAAATAGCTGCTGCCCAGTTTGGACAGCAAACATTTTTCACTTTTAGTTTTGATTTTTGAGCCTATTGTTTAGCGTCTATATTTGTTTGGTAATTAGTTTAAAGTACGTCAGGTATATTTAGATTTTTTTTCTTGATTAACTAGCTAATGTTTCAAGTTACTTACATATTAAGTAAACAAAATAGTTTGTTACTTTGATTTTTCGGTTTTTGCATCAGTTTTGTGTTTAAATTAGGTTGCTGTTCGTTTGGTTTTTAGGGGTTTAAAGTTTGTTTTTCTCATTTTATTTTCAGTAAGTTTAGGTGTTTAATTGAATGTGTTAATTTTAGGTTTACATTTTTTCTTTGTTTGCATTTAAATTTGCATCTGCATTGCACTCTTTGTTTGATTTTCAGTTTTTGCTTCTATTTTTGTTTTGGTTTGAGCTGCTGGTTATTTATTTGACTTAGTATTTTATTTTTATTTTAAAAAATTGCATGTTAGTTGAGTTTGCAAATTTTCATTAATTTAGTTTTCTGTTCGGATTTTGCCATTAGATTTTGCATTTGTTTAGCTTCTGTCTAGTCCATTATTTTATGTGTTTTTTTATTTTAATTTCTTCACATATTTTTGCATTTATACTTCAATTTTCAAGTTGTTTTGCATTTCATTTTTAAGTTTAAATTTGCATTTGTTCTTTTTGATCGAGTTAATTTTTTTTTTGTAGCTTTGAAAGGTGTGACCATGCAATATCACAATCAAACTTTTTGGAATCAACAAGAAAATAGGGGATACCAAGCATTCATGAAATTGGTGTGGAGGTGATCATTCAAGCACGGATTGCCAAGGGGAGAGTCCTTTTGTTGATCAAGATTCATATCTACGATGGACAAGCTACTCAAATCAGTGATGGTCGCGAAGTAATGTTGAAAGATGAGCAAGATCAATTCCAAAGACTACCACAACCTCAGTACATCATCAATCTAAGCTTTTCATGGGATGACAATCTTCCTTGTTACCAAGTTAGGTCACTCTTAAATGATGCTATGGAACAATCACAAGCATGTTTTCATGAAGCTATAGAAGATATAAAAGAACTTCGTTCACCTCAACTAAAGTAGTTGCCTTTGAAGAAGCTCCAAGAAGACTTCTGAATTTAGTGCATCAATTCAGAAAATGGCTGAAGAGAACTCATCTTCATGTAGGAACATAGAAATTGACATTAAAAAATATTGACTATACTTGCTCAAAGAAATCAAGGAGACTTGCAAAACAACAAGGAGGCTAATTCTAGTATGCAAGTTGATGAATTTTTAAAGGATTCAAAGGATGAAGAATTTCTAATTGTGGAAGAATTTGATGAAACATGGTTTGCGGATGAACAAGAAGAAATCTTAAGGAATGAAGCAAGACACGACTTAGCCAAATTCGAGGAGCACAAGGTGCTGTCCACACATCATGAGGATTGCTCACCAAAGGAGACCAAAGTTCAACTTTTCAAACTAATACAAGTTGAATTTTTACAAGTTCAAGAGGCATATACAAGTCCCCAACCATGAATTGAATTCCAAATTCACCCTAAAAGAAACCAAACCAAGCATGATTGTGCTTAGTGAAGTCCAACCCGATGTTTCCAAGGAAATTTAATTCGGACCATTCATCCAAATGGAGCCACATTTAGTTTATAATGTCAAGAGATTAAGAGAGATTCAAGCTTGTGTGCAATGACCACATCCAAACCTTGTACAATAATCCTAGTTGAAGACCTAACAATGAGTCAAGCTAATGACTCTAATAAAGCGTTATTGGGAGGCACCCCAAGGATTTTAATTTTTTAAGTCTTCTTTCATATTTGTTTTTAAGTTAATTTTCATTTAATATTTGCTTACTTTCTATTTTGTTTTAGTTTTTGTAGGTCAATAAGGATTTTTATCCAATAATTCAAGCCAAAAGTGGAGGGAAAAAAATTTCAAGTACAACCTTGGGCATGCTCTTGGGTTTGGAGGTTTTTAAAGAGAAATTTCTCAACTTTTTCTCATTTGATTTGATGTTTAATATCTTTTAGTTTATTTGTGTGTTAATCATGTCTTTAGGTTGAAGAAAAAGATGAAGAAAGATTTTTATTTTTTGAGTTGAAGCAAGTGAAAAGCTTGCTGGAAATTTGATGAAAATGTGCTAATTTTGCTTTGGAGCATTTTTGTATCTAGGTGCATGGATGCAAGACCCAAGGTGTAGGATCATATGTTGTGGATACATGCGAAGTGTAGAAGCCAATTTCCAAGTCTCCAATTGCAGAATTGCAAGTTTTTTGGTACTAATCAAAGTTCTAGTGAAGTTTTCTAAACTTAATTTTTATTTTGCTTGTATAAACTTCATTGATTATTTCTTCGCTTTCCTATATTAGATTTCATTTGTTTGCTTAGTATCTCATTAGTTAGGTTCATGAAGAAGATTTTTGGACTTAATGGAAGGGTTTTTAATTTGGATAAAGAGAGTTGATAAAAAATTTGAAGCTTGAGAGTAGATTGATTGCGAAGCAAGTCACCTATCATCCTCTCGTGTTTGCTCTCATTAAAGGAGTATCTTCTCTTTTAGTTCTTTTCTTTCTGCCCTATTGTTTTTAAAACAATGTGGACAATGTTCACTTTAAGTTTGGTTATTGAACTTTAATGTTTGAAGTTTCTTGTTGTTATTTTTCTTGTTTGTTTTATTATTTTATGCATGTTAAGTTTAGGTATAAATTTTGAATAAAATTTTTCAATTTTTTTTTTAATATTTTAAAAAATAAAGTTGTTTTTTCGTGAGTTTTGTTGGAGAATTTGAATGTTTTGTGTTGTTTTTCTTTCTATGTAGTGTGATTAGCCAATGATTATTCTTAGTTGATGGATTTGTGTTGTGTATGCTTCAATACCTTAAATATATTCACATGTTATTTCTTCCAAACATTTTGAGCACATTGATCTAAGTTTGCATGATTTAGATTGTCTTGAAGAAGATTTACATGAATTAGAGTGCATAAATTTATTGAACTCCAGAACTTGCATGATTAGCACTCGAGGCGAAATCCTAGGTTGATGCATTACCAAGAAAGTGATATAGGCCATCTTTGAATTGAGTTTGTGCCTTTCAAGCCAACCTTAAGCATAATGTTATCCCTAGTACCTATTTGAGCCTACAGATTAAGATGAAATATGATCTTTGTTTTTCATGGAAACCAAATTTACCTACTCTTTGATTCTAAATAAAAATCTCTTACCTACCTTTACATGTTGTAAAGAAAGTTTGAATCGATTGTTATGAATATGAATCTTTTACCTACCTTTACATGGAAAACTTAGTTTTGGGTCAAAAAAGAAAAAAAGATAGAGAAACAACAAAAGGAAAGAGAAAAGAAAAGAAAAAAACAAAAAGAAAAAAAGTTTGAAAAAACAAGACAAAAGAATATTTGTTGGCCAAAACAAAAAAAAAAGTAGAAAGAAAGAGAGTGAAGAGTATTGTTTTATAAAGTTTAAAGGAAGGGAAGTAGAAAATATTTCTTGTATAGAAAGGAAAACCAACATTAGATTTGTATTCATTGCGAATTGGTGTAAACTTTTTTTCTCATGATTTATTTTTCTTATCATTTTTGTTTTTTTAGCCAATGCCATTTAGCCTTTACATTACGAGCCTTTAAAGACCTATGGATATAAGGTGATGCATTTTTTAATACAATACTGGAGAGTGTTGATTATGTTAAGTATATGAAGTTTGTAGCATTTTTTATAATATCTATTAGTGTAGATTTATTCAAACATAACAGTAAATGCATTTATTTGATCTTATTCACACACAAACTTGGAAGGAATGATATATTGAATAGAAAATACGGTGTTTGAATTGCATGATACTTTGAAGTTTATTTTTTAGTTAATATATTATGCAATTTATGAGGCTCCCATATCATATTACTAGGAAATGATGATTTTAAAGTCTAATTTTATTTATTTTATTTGCTAAAGGACTAGCAAATGTTTAGTTTGCGGGTGGTTGATAAGCCTAAAAATTATATCATTCATTTCATTTTGATTATTTTTCCTTTCGTAGGCAAATTGAAGAATTTTGCAGAATCAACACAAAATTGAGGTATTTTGTTAATTTTTAAATAATTCAGAGACCAAGTTGCTAATATTGAATTTTATGTGGAGACATTGGAAATGAACTTGAAATTACCAGGGAGATGATCAAATTGAGATCAAGAGTCAAGAATTATAGAAGTGGCAGAAAGCATGAAAATTTTCTTTATTTGGAACAAGCTGAAATTCTGCACAATCAATACTTTTTTGAGCATATCTAGAGCTACAAGATAAAGTTTTGAGTGAATAATTGTATAAATTTCTTAACTCATAAAGAATCATCTATGAAAAGTTTTATGGAAATTGAAATGACCAATCAGTGCCATAAAATATTTAAAAATAAAGAAATTTGCAGTTGTTATAGATGTGCACTTCTGTGGAAAAATTGAGTTTTGAATGCCTTATGCGTGTTGAAATCAAGCATATAATATGTCCCTGTAAGACTAAGACATGAGCTAACATTTTCAGTGAAAAGGATGGATTTTGTGCTTATTTGGTTACCAAAAGGTGGTTTGAATCTGGCTTGCGTTGACTGATGATAAATAAAGAAGTTTCCTTAATTTATTTGGATTGACACCTAAGCATTTATGACTTGGATTGCCACATCATTTGAGTTGAGTGTAAGAAATAATTTTTACCACATCATCATGCCAAGTTAAGAGCCAAGTTGTGCCACATAAGCATGCCAAATAAGCAAATCAGATGTGGATCATATTCTTGCCTTATTTGGTCTCTATTGAATCTGGATAGAATTTGAACTACATTCAAAGTCAAATATCTCTCTCACGTCAAGCAAGAATCAGCCATGCACAGAAATTACATGTAAAAATCGGCCACCCTTTATTTTCCATTTTATTTTTGCATTTGTCCCACAATTTACTTATCTTAACCTTCCATCTTAACCTACCACGCAACCTATGATCATAGGTAATCATACTTGAATTTTAAATTACCAAAATACATTTTACCTGCTCTACTAGATTGCCCAAAAATGTGATTTGTGATCACAAGTCATAAACTCAAAACCCTAGCCCTATATATATTTCATGACCAGCCACACACAAACAACAATGCCCTAATTGCTTCTCCAATCCTTCAAGGCTTCTCTCATCTCTTCCATTCTCTCTTGCAGAGTAGCCCCTTTACCATATTTTTCTCTTCTGTTTTCTGTTTTCCACAGAAATCAAAACAAACACTATTGAAGCCCCCAAAGCCAAGCACCATCATTGCCACCATAGACATACATCACCATGCACCCAACTCCTAGAACTTGTAGCCATCCCCTACATCCATCACCATCTCTATCATATTTTCATTCCCTTTACCTTTGGTCATGCATGGCGCAAAGATTTATAGGAGATACAAACGGGTAAATGAAGGTTAAGAGACACAAATTGAGTGTTACTACCCATCTAGCATTGGTTTGGACTTCAACACCATGAAGCCACCAATCAATCATTGCCCCAAGTCCCCCCTCTTTTTTCTTTGTGTGAAATCATTCAATCCCTCATTTTCACCATCTTCATCCCAATGCTTTAGGTCCTCCATCATTCCATTAAGTCACCCCCTTAGGCAGACCATGTAATATCCATTTCTACATCAAAACTGAAATTCATCACTACAAGCATAAAAGATTATTCTTTTTGTTTTTATTTTTGATTTGATTTTTTATATTGTAACAAACTTGTGACATATTGATATAAAGATTGTTTTCATATTGTTCTTCTTGTTTTATTTAAATTGCACTTTAATTTTTCATGCACTTGCTTAAATATCACATATAAACGTAAAAAATTTAGTACTTAGGGACTAGTCTTTATGGGTTCAACATCTGTCTTTGTTCAAAAGACCACTTTATTACTTGATGTGATTTGTATACTTAAGAGATCATTGATTACCACACATCACAGACCCATCAAAGTGAGCAAGGTAGATAAGGAAATCCAACATATCAATGTTCTTTTAATTTCTAGGATACAACTTTCGAGAACAATGGGTACCCTGGAAAATGAGATAGAACTTTAGGGAAAATACCAAAATAAAAAAAATCTCAATTGTAATAACCCATCCCGATTAATACTTGAATTTTCTTTAACTTTGACAAATATTGACCAAGTTGAGTTGATATGGGTCTAAAGGTTAACTTTTTGTGTGGATCAATATTTGTTTTGACTTTGGTACCACTGTGAAAAGCTCAATGATACGAGTTCATAGATGATGGCATGGGTGATTCTGAATTACAGTCACGATTTTAAAGGCAAAAGAAATCCAAGGGTGTTTTAGTATTTTTATTTATAAAAGTTACACTTTTATGACACTCTTTACTTTTACTTTTTCACCCCTACTAGCTTCTCTTTTTTTCGCTTCCTCCCTCTGTCTTTCTGTCACCACACGCAACACCTTTCCATGTAGGAATCTACTTGTTTATGCAAACAACCAAACCACCCCACCACCTGAAATCAACAGCCTAACCCCTCCACTACCTACCTATTCAAAAATCCGACCCTGAAACCCATTGAATCGCTGGAAATCTCAAAGAATTTTGTAGAGTTGTTTTACTCTGATCACCAATTTTTTGAGAAATTCAAGCATTGGGGTCGATCTTTCACCCTTATTTTGGACTCCTTGAGTTTGAATCCAATTTCTTTTTGTAAGTTTCGTTGCCGTCTAAGACTTGTGAGTAAGACAAGTTGGCCGCAAACTTCAAGATAATTTTTTTCATCTAATTCGACGGTAATTGTTCAAGTTAAGACCATCACTGTGTTACCCATCTCCAGAGCTTTCTATTGACATATAAATTGTCTACTCATTTTGAGTGTTTAGTATTTGTCTAATTTTGATATTAAGGTTACTTTTACTATCGAAATGGACTTTTAATTGTGTACTTACTTTAGCAGTTCTTAGTAATAATTGATTCCTTATGATATTGAGGAATAAAATTGAATCTCAATTACATATATATATTGATAACACAAAAATCTTTATTTTGGGCATAGGGCAGATACATTTTGTAGTAGAAATTGGACAATTTGGGTTTTAATTTCTTAAATTTCAATTAATGGGAATAATTTTAAGGCTTTTGGTGTGTCCTAGACGTTCTTGCTAATTATTTTTGAAGCTTAAGTTGTGTTTTTGATTAATTAAGGTGCTCAAGAGGAGTTCAACAAGGACCCTATAATTGAACATCAGTAGTTAGCTGCAAAACTATGAGTGGTTTTATTTTCTAAAATTATATTGGAGTTGTTAGAATGTAATCTTTATGAATTGGATTTTTATTTGGTGAATTATATTAAAAGTGTGTGCATATATATATGGTTTGGCTATGTATATTTATATTTATAAGTTTTCTTTTCATACAGAATTTTATGATTACTTTTTTTTGGTGGTAAATTTGAAGTATATGTATTGTGGTTATTTATAGTTGAATTTTCTTATATATATACTTGAATATTGAATATGTTAATTATTTATTTAGTTTATTTGAAATTATAATTTTATTGTGATGCTTTTGTATGTGGTTAAATTTACTTATGAGGGTTTTTCAAAATAGAAGTTGTAGTGTGTGAGATGAGATGATATGGATTGTATTGAATTGGTAGTAGACGTGATTAGATTGTGAAAGATGACATTTTTGTGGAGTACGGAGTTGAGGAGACGATAGGGTTGTGCCACATAGTACCAATGTGAAATACATATGTAATTGGTAATCAAGGATGTAACCATATGCAAATTAAAAAAAAAGGGGCTTATAATAATTGTTTTTAAGCAAACTTCGACGATATAAGAAAACTTTACTAATATAAAAAAATGTACCTAATTCGGGGGACATAATGAGCCTTACGCTATAATATGCATCTAACAACCATAATCCATTAATTCAAAAAACAAAGAAGAAATTCAAAAAGTACAAAAAAAAAGGCAATGGAAAAACAATAAAACACTACTTAAATCACAATTTCTGATTCTTAAAAAAATCAAACTTAGATATATTCGAAGTTTTCTATTTTGCATCCTTTCATCCTTTCAAATCTCTATCCTCCTTTCTTTTGATATTTTTGAAATATTAATATTTTGCATTTTAATCTATAAAAATAATAACTAAAACTTGATAATATATATGCTGAACTTTATATTTGAAGAAAAACTAACAAATTATCCCAAATAAAATTAGCATGAAATAAAGATAATTAAGTAAAACAATAATCCATGAACAGGACGAGTTCCCATTTTTTCTTAATTTTTGGTTCTTTTTTCCATAAAAAACAACAAATCAAATACTATTTAATATTAAATAACAATACAAATTCACTAAAATACAAAGTGATTTATGGGCTCCACTCTTGTTTGTCTTCATACTTTCCTTCTTTGTTTGTTGTGTACTTGTCAAAACCCTTTTTTACTTTTTCTATTTTTTTCTTTTGTAAATTTGAGCTTGGGAGAAGTTTCTTAATTTTTATTTTGTACTAGTGGGCTACTATATATAAAGCTAGTGGGTGGGTTGGAAGGGCTTAAGTAATAATATTACTATTTTTTTTGTAGGCTGCGTTGGAAGGGTTTAACTAATAGTATTACTATTTTTTGGGCATCCTTGTTGGCGATTAGTGATAAAAGTATTCGACCACCCCCTACACGGCTGCAGATGAGTAAAAGCAGTTATATGGTAGTTTTGGCTCCGACTGAAATGACTGCCCTGAATGTTGATGGTCAAATTGTTCGAGCATTATGATAGGGTTTTTGAGTGCGACCTATAACTCGGGATTGTTTGACTCTTGTGTGAAGCTTTGGACAAATCATCACTTATGGAATTCTTTGTTGCATGCATATAAAGGTTTGATAGTTAATGTCTTCTGAGATATAGAGCATCCCTAAATGGCCGTTCTAGGGATCTAGCCCAATGGAATTTGAAAACCAACCTAATCACCTGGGGCCATGTGATTAATCTCATTAAGGTTAAGAGCCTGGTTTTCTAAATGTATAAGTAGACCTAAAGCCTAAGATATTATAAATGCCCCTTCAAGGTAATGAGGTAAGGATCCCGAATTCTAACCTTAGAAAGATCAATTTCTTTCTAACCTCCATAAGAATAAAGAGAATCATACTAAGGAATTCATCTTTAGTGGTAATGAGGTACAATTTGAGACAAGATAAGAGAGCTCGTCCAGAACCCACTGTCAGTACCATCATCCCTAAACGAAAGGAGAATCTAGACCAAAAGGCTTTTTCCTGAGCTCCGACTCCTTAGTGAAGGTTGATTCATAGGGATGACAATATGGAGAAAGGAATCGCTCATCCTAGAGAGGACCCTAACAGGTTAGTCCTGGAGGAAATCTCCATTGAGATTCAAACTCTTTTCACCAAACGAATCTCTATAGTAGTTCCTCTTTCTTGTTTTGTTAGGCTAAGGCTAGAGCTTTTTGATGGAGCTTGGATCCGAATGAGCATGTTTTGCTACTGGGAATACTAGAGGATATGAGGGAGGCGATGATGTCCAAAATGTTTGCCAATAGCCTCAAAAGAGTAGTGCTAATGTGGTAATATAGGTTGAAGCCAGTATCTATTTATTCCTTCGAAGAGTTGTCTAAGAAGTTCTAGTGGCAGTTTTCTTTAAGCATGAAGAAAAAGAAAAAGGCTAACCATTTATTTTCCATCATTCAGTGCAAGAAAGAGATCCTGAGGAGTTACACCTAAAGATTTAACAAATAGATGTTGGAAGTTCTCAATTGTCATGGTTCTATCGCGGTGTAGGCGTTTAGAAAAGGGATGATCTAGAAGTCTCCTTTTTATGACATCTTGACAATGAGAACCCCAAGGAACATGGTTGATTTTTGTAATGTGTGGCTCGAATTCATCATGCTGGAGGATGACCACAAACTAACAATGGGAGAAAAGCCAAAGGAAATAGGCGACATGTATTCTAAAGGTGGAAAGGACGTGTATGTTGTAAAAATGCCTAAGCATCAGAATCGCTCGGCCTCCAGACCACAGCTTAAAGGGATGGCTCATTCAGGTAAGGGCTTCATCACCAAATCCATTCAAAATTGGGATGATTTAAGCATTATAGATTGACCATCTCTCCTTAACAAATGCTCGACCACTTGAGGAGATAAGTGATGTTAGATGGCTATGGAGGATGGTGTCTAATCCTTGTACTAGAGATCATGCAAAGTTCTGTAACTTCCATAGCGATTACGACCTTCTAACTGAGGATTGAAAGTAGCTAATGCTGGAGGTAAACAAGTTTATCAAATAGGGTTACCTCATAAAAATGGCAATACTCAAGGCGAGAGTTTGGAGAAAAGAAAAAGACCCGAAGAGATGAGATCAAGGGTAGATGAAGCTCTATTGGGAAAAAAGGATGCCGATGAAACAGTAAGCACCATCCTCAGTGGGTTTGCTAGTGGGGATGAAAAAATGGCAACCAAAAGAGGCATGTGAATGAGGCGAAAGTTTTTGCAGTTGGAACAGCATATCCTAAATAATCTGAATCAGCCTTACATTGTGTTTACTAAAGACGATGCCAAAGGTTTGTACTTTCCCAACGATGATGCTTTTATCGTGTAATTAACGATTGTTAGATGTTTTGTCAAAAGGATTTTGGTGGACACAGGAAATTCTATAGGCATAATCTTGTTGTCCACACTCAAACAAAAGAATGATGAGGAGAAGGTTGAGAAGATAACTTTGAATCTAGTTGGTTTCAATCAAGAACCAAGTGCAATTATTAGTAAAGTAGTGATGCCAGTTTTCATGCAAGGTAAAACAGTGTATTCGATCATGATGGTGGTAGACAAAAACTTTGCCTGTGATGCAATCCTTGGGCATCCATGGTTGAACAAGATGAGGGCCTTGATATCAACTTTCCATTATACCATAAAATTTCCAAATGGAAACAATGTTGAGACGCTAAGGAGTGAGCAGAGGGTGGATTGGTTTATATTTCTACGCTACCAAGTGTAAGTTACCAGCCAAATAGCAACCAAAGAGCTTCAGGTCCTCGTAGTAGAATTGGAAAACGATGTCGAGGATCTAGAAGCGAAGATAACCATTGACCCTAACTTCTTAGATAAGATAGTGAGGATCAAAACTTGCTTGTCAACCGAGACTAAGAGAAAGCTCATTGGTTTCTTGAAGGAAAGGATGCAGTGTTTCACGTAGGAAAGCAACATGCCTAGCATATACCCATAGATAATCACTCATAAGCTGAATATTGATCCATATTTCAAACCAGTAAAGCAGAAGAGGATGAGGTTTACTCCAGAGAAGAATAAGGTTGTGAACGAAGAAGTGGATAAGCTCTAGGTCAACAACACGATCAGAAAGGTTCATTATCCGGATTGGGGCAAAAATGGACATGGTAAAGAAGAAAAACAACAAGAATTGGTGATGCGGAACCCCAAGCTTAAAGAAACTGTAATCCCAACACACAAGATGATATGGAACAAATCCTAGGTAAAAACCCGCCCTATAACACCTCTAGATAAAAATTGTATCTAGCAACACTAATTAGAAGGCAAAGAATGAAATTGAAATTCGCCACAAAGTAAATACCTTTGATAAGAAGATCAATTCCCATTGCAACAAGTAGAAGAATAACTATCTTCACTTGGAACACATAAGTCTTGTTGAAAACAAGAGTAGATTCTAAATAATCGATAATCAAAGTTTTTTGTACAAGCTAGTAACCTCCCCTTTATATAGAGATTATGGTTAGGTTAAGAATCAATCTAGACCATAAAATAATTAGGAAAGTAATCCTAAGACTTATAACTAACCCTAAATAAACATAATCCGAAAATAGCAATAATTACAAAACTGCCATTATAATTCTGAAATGCAATAATTACAAAATTGACATTATAATCCGAAAATAGCTAAATTACAAAACTGCCATTATAATCCGAAAATAGCTAAAATTACGAAACTGCCATTATAAGATATTATTTTTAATACTACGTCGTTTCGTCTCCGTAACTCCTGAGCATCAATACCACCTTTATCCCTTGCTTGGACATCATGCTTAAATCATCATATTTTGCTCCAATGGAAAAATATGGCTCTATGATGCCCATATCATTCCCTCCCTCTTCAAAAAGATTCGTCCTCGAATATGGAAGATCAATCTTGTATGCAATGTCATTAATCTTTTCAAGCACTTGAAAAGGTTCATTGCATCTAGCATCCAACTTAAACTTTTTTTTATTATGAAACCTTTTCTTCCTCCAATGTACCGAAACCCAATCACATGGTTCAAATATCACTTGCTTGATGCCCCTTGTTGGTTGTAATCCTTTGGCATTTCCTCTGGGAATTCCTTCATGAAAGAAACAAAAACACTAGGCAAATTTGGGTTAAGGTTAGCTTCATAAAAATAAAATTCCCTAAACCTCAGAAGAGTTAGTGCTCTCTTGCATAAGCATGATCCTTGTATATATCTCTCTTTTACATAAAAACTCTTTTTCTTTTCACTCTTCTCACTTTTTTCTCTTGCACTTTCCTCTTTATTACTAGTGCAATCACTCACCATTGGGCTGTTATTTTTATTCTTCACTTTTGGCCTCTTTACACTCAATTCTTTTATTTGCCTCACTTCCCAAATCCCCATGGGAAACTTTGGATAGTTTCAATTGTTCAAGATACACCTCTTTTGGAGATAAGGGAGCAAGTGTGACTTTCTTTCCATCGTGCTTAAAAGAATACCTATTCTTAAAACCTTCATGGATAGTCCTCCTATCGGATTGCCATGGTCTGCCCAACAAAATATGCCCCGCTTGCATAGGTACTACATCACACAAAACCTCATCACTATACTTTCCAATAGAAAAGGTAACTTTCACTCTCTTATTTACCTTAATCTCCCCACTATCATTCAACCATTGTAACCTATAAGGGTTAGGGTGTTTTACACATACTAGTCCCAACTTCTCAACCAAAGTAGTACTAGTAACATTAGCATAACTACCCCCTTTAATGATTAAACTACATGTTTTAACACCCACAAAACATCTAGTGTGAAAAATATTCTCCCTTTACTCTAGTCCCTCCTCCTTCACCTTCAAATTTAAATCCCTCCTAATTACTAGGAGCTTTCCTACTACGGGATACTCTACATCCTCATCCTCACTAGAATCATACTCTAATGGTGGCCTTTCCTCATCGGACTCAGACTCCAACATTACTTCATTATCTTTCATCAACATAGTTTTCCTATTTGGACATTCAGAAGCAATATGCCCAAACCCTTGACATTTAAAACATTTTATGTCCCTATATCTAGAAGTACTAGAAGTGTTAGGATTAGAAGTACCTCTTGTTGGGTTGGCACTCTTATCCCTGAACTTAGATGCATCTCCAATTTTCTCTTTGGTCTCCAAGTTCTTCTCTCTCTTCTTGTCGTCATACTTGTTCCACTTCAAATTGGAACCCCACTTCAAATTGGAGCTTGAAAACCCTTTTGATGACCCTTCACTTCTCAATTGCTTTTCCACTTTAATAGCCATGTTGACCATTTCTTCCATCTCTACATGTGGATGTAGATCCACCACCTTGGCAATATCTTTGTTCATCCCACTTAGAAATATTGCCATTGTAGCTTCTCTATCCTCATCAATGTTGGCTCTTATCATAATCATCTCCATCTCTTTGTAATACTCCTCTACCAACCTAGACCCTTGTGTGAGTCTCTGCAACTTTTGATGAAGCTCTCTATAGAAATAGGATAGTACAAACCTCTTCCTTATGATTTTCTTCATCTCATCCCAAGTTGAGACCGGATCTTCTCTATACCTCCTCCTTGATTGTATAAGTTGCTCCCACCAAACTAGAGCATAGTCGGTGAACTACACTGCGGCTAGTTTAACCTTTTTCTCCTTAAATTAATTGTGACAATCAAATATTAACTTTACCTTTTTTTCCCATTCCAAGTATGCCTCAGCATCACTTTTTCCCTTGAATGGCAGAATGTGAATCTTAATGGAACTTAGGTTGTCATCCCTTCCTCCTCTTGGCTCCTCTCTCCTAGGTATTCTCCTTACGGTTTGTACTTCATACTCTTCTTCATCAGAAACAATTACTTATTATCTCCTAGGTCATGTTCCTTCCCTTCTAGTATTATTGGACATGGCCATGGTCATGGTCACCTTTCTCATTTGCTCCGTCATCTCATCCATACAAAATTTCAATGCTTCTTCCATCCTAGAAGTTAATCCCTCTTCCATCCTTCTATACTCACCCTCCAAAGATTGTAGTAAGAGCTTTGGATCCGGTGTTGCAACTTGCTCTTCTTCCGAAGTAGAAACTCCATTTCCATCTCTTTTATACATTCTTACACACTCCCTTACGTGTTTAACTCAACAATGGTAAACCCTCGTGTTTCACACAAATTTGGCTTTTACCCTCTTTATGCTCTCCACTCAAGCCTTTTACCACTTCAGAACCAATTATCTTAAACAAAAATATAAACTAAAATAGCAAATTTCAAAATTTAAACCTAACAATAAAAAGTAAGTTCAATTCTAGAGCAAAATTGGCACAAAAGAGTAATGAAACAAATAATAATTACCCTATAAAATCAACACAATGAGAATAAGAAACTAAACAAATTTAGAATAGGAAAGTATGAAAGTAAGAAACTATGAGAATAAGAAAAAAAATAAATTTAGAATAGGAAAGTATAAAAATAAGAAACTATGAGAATTGGAAACAAAAAGAAATTAGAATAGGAAAGTAAGAAAATAATAAACTATGAGAATATGAAACAAATAAATTAGGAAAGTAGGAAATATGGAATAATAAAAAAAATCAGAAATCAATTAGGAATAAGTAACTTTCCTAATATTCAAGCAGTCAATCTCTATATTCCAACTTTCAATATATATATTTTTTTGCTACGATTTTTTTTTTTTTTTTTTATATATAATCAGATTCTTCATTTTCTACTTCTTTTTTTTTTGGGTACTAAAACACCAAGAACAATGAAAAACACGAAGAACTCAAGAACAAAAAGAAAAAAAAATGCAGAAAATAAAAATCTAATCAAAGACTCTAAAAAGAAAAACAAAGAACAAGATAATTAGGAATTTATCTTGGCCTTGTTCTGATACCAAATGATGCGGAACCCCAAGCTTAAAGAAATTGTAATCCCAACACACAAGATGATATGGAACAAACCCTAGGTAACAACCCGCCCTATAGCTCCTCTAGATAACAATTGTATCTAGCAACACTAATTAGAAGGCAAAGAATGAAATTGAAATTCACCACAAAGTAAATACCTTTGATAAGAAGATTAATTCCCATTGCAACAAGTAAAAGAATAACTATCCTCACTTGGAACACACAAGTTTTATTGAAAACAAGAGTAGATTCTAAATAATCAATAATCAAAGTTTTTTTTACAAGCTAGTAACCTCCCCTTTATATAGAGATTAGGGTTAGGTTAAGAATCAATCTAGACCATAAAATAATTAGGAAAGTAATCCTAAGGCTTAAAACTAACCCTAAATAAACATAACCAGAAAATAGCAATAATTACAAAACTGCCATTATAATCTTGAAATGCAATAATGACGAAACTGCCATTATAATCCGAAAATAGCTAAATTACGAAACTGCGATTATAAGATGCTTATTTTTAAAACTACGTTGTTTCGTCTCCGCAACTCCTGAGTCAATACCAGCTTATTTTTAAAATAGCTAAATTGACTCGTAATGATTGAAAAGTTGGTGGATGCCATTGCGGGACACAAAATGATGAGTTTTCTAGATGCTTTCTTGAGTTATAATTAGATCATGATGCACCTGGATGACCAAGAGAATATGTCTTTTATGACCGGAAGGAGAATTTATTGTTACAAGGTCATGCCTTTTAGATTAAAGAATGCAAGAGTGACGTACCAGTGGCTTGTAAACTATATGTTCAAAGATCAAATTGGCAAGACAATGGAGGTGTACATCGATGACATGCTGAAAATTCAAAAAAGGCAAAAGATCACCTTGATCACCTCAGACAAACCTTTGATGTATCGGAAAATTACAAAATGCGGTTCAGCCCTACTAAGTGCCGTTTGGAGTCTCGGCTGAGAAGTTCCTCGGGCACTTGGATAGAGACAAACTGATATCAAATTATGGAGCTAATCGATATGCCTTCACTAAGGAGCAAGAAACATGTGTAGAGGTTGAATGGAAAGGTGGCTGCATTAGGTAGGTTCATATTAAGGTCTTTAGACAAGTGCCATGGGTTGTTTAAAATTTTGAAGGGTAGGATGAATTTTGAATGGACAGATGAATTTTAAAAAACATTATGTGAATTGAAAAGTTATCTTTGGTCGCCTCCATTGTTGATAAAGCCAAACCCAAGAGACATTCTTCAGTTGTATTTGGCAGTCTCGGACTATGCAGTCAGCTTGACGCTAGTAAAATTTGAAAGGAAGGAAAAAAGGCCAATATTTTATACAAGCAAGGTGTTGCTAGATGGAGGGACAAGATATTCGTGAATGGAGAAGTTGATTTATGCCCTAGTGATATCTACTCAAAAGTTGAGACTGTATTTTGAGAGTCATTCCATCGAAGTGGTCACGACCTATCCTTTTCGGGCTATTCTACACAAGCTAGACCTTGTAGGGTGTATGATCTTGTGAGCAATTGGATTAGGATAATTTTTGATCTCGACTATGTCCCTCAGACATCAATTAAGTTTCAGGCTATTGCTAATTTTTAAGAGGCCAAAAAAGAGGATGAAATTTTCAAGTCTGAATGTAGTTTATTTGTAGACTGCTCTTCTAGGGTAATTAGGAGCAAGGCTGGCATACTAATTAAGAATTCAGATCATGACTTGGTAGATCATTCACTGCATTTTGGTTTTTAGGCATCTAATAATGTGGCAGAGTATGAGGCACTAATTGCAGGACTGGGTTTGGCGCAGAAGTTTGGAGCCACATCATTGAAAATTGTGAGTGACTCGTATCTAGTTGTACATCAAGTGAATAGAACCTATATGGCCAAATGTCCTACCATGGCCGAGTATTTGAAAAACGTTAAAGAGCTCATGCGAATGTTAGAGAAGGTGGAGTTAAAGCAATTACCAAGGGAAAAGAACAGTCAAGCCCACGCTCTAGCTAATGTTGCTTTGGCAGTGCATCTTGCGGGAAAAAGAACCATAGCTATCGAGCTTATCTTGAATATGAGCATTTCAAAGGATTCTGAGGTTTTGAATCTTAAGGACGAAGGGCAGACTTGGATGAAAGAGATAGTGGATTACATTGTGTACAGTCTGTTCCACCAGACAAGTCTAAAGCTCAGAAGCTACGATTGAAGTCCGCCAAGTGTTTGGATGACCTTTGTATAGAAGGCCTTAGAAAGGCCTTCTACTGAATAGTTTGTGTCCAATAGAAGTGTTGAAGGTGATGATAGAGATGCATGACGATTTCTATGGCAATCTCTCTATGGCCCGAATAATAATGTTGCAAGGGTTTTATTAGCTAACATTTATGAAAGATTTGGAGAGATGATCCTAGGAGAGCCAGAAATGTCAAAAGTTTGCTCCGTTGCATCATGTCTTGTCTAACAAGCTCACATGAGTCACGATTCCTTGGTCTTTCATTCAGTGGGGACATGATATAGTAGGTCCACTTCCCTAGGCTCCAGGTCAGAAGAAGTTCATGTTGGTAGCAATTGACTATTTTTCCAAATGGGTGGAGGCCGAGTCTTATTCCAACATTAAAGACTCGGACGTTGTTCAGTTTATTTGGAAAAGCATCATATGAAAATTTAGGTTACCCAAGGTTATTGTGACGAGCAACGATTCTCAGTTCATAAGTACAAAATTCAAGGGTTTCTGCAAGAAATGAGAGATCAATGTTCAATATTCGATTGTGAGACATCGGCAGGGAAATGGCAAGCTGAGGTGACCAATAAGACAATCTTGAACACACTAACAAAGTGGATGAGGCCAAAGGAAAGTGAACGGAGGAGTTGTAAGCAGAGCTCTAGTCTTATTGAACCACCATACGAGAGCCCAAGTTGTCAACCCCATTTTTCTTGGTCTATGACATTGAAGCGACCATTCCAGAAGAGGTAGCAGAGAGAATGGTCAGGATCAGTGGATAGCTTGAACCTTTAAATGACCAGATGATGTGACAATTTTTAGATGAATCAAAGGAAAAGCGTGAAGCAGCAGCAATAAAACTCGGTCAATATCAATAGCTCACAACATATTATTATAATTCACCAGTGAACAAAAAAATTATGAGTTAGGATCATGTGCTCTGTAGGGTCTTCCAGAACACACAAAGCTTAATGCATGAAAACTCAGACCAAATTGGGAAGGTTGTTATACTGCCATTTCGATTCCTCAGCCCAGAGTATATTGATTGCAGAACGTATAGGGCAAGATGGTCATGCATAGTTGGAACTTTGAGCACTAGCGTATTTTCCTACCAGTTCCTTTTTTACTTGATTTACTTCACATTTCATTAACATTATGTTCAACTTGTCTGAGGCCAGGGGGGTGGGGGCGCTAGAGATACACCAGTTCTTACCAGCCTGCACTTTTATAAGTTTTTAAAGAGGTTACTAAAATTTTCAATATTTCTTCATCTGACCATTTGCGTGCAAAGTTGTTTTATGGAAATTCTTGCCTTTGATATGTCACTGTCTAGCTCGATAACAATTTGAGCACCATACTATAATATGGAAAGATGACAAACTGACTCAGTTTGGAAAGTGATAAGCCAGTATGGGATTGGAAAATCTACGAACTAGATATTTTGAAAGTTTACCCACTTTCTAGCAAAAAACTACAAAGTAGTCTCAGACTACTAATCTAGAGTCTTCATATATCAACACAATGGATAGAAAATAGAGATACATTGATAATAAAAAATTGAGTGTCCCAACATCTTATACAATATCGTCAATAAAACTAAAAGGAAATAACAAGATAACATTACAACTGCTTCTTGGAGGTTCAGGGGTTTAGTGGATGGTCTGCCATTGTGGTAGAGCTTGGTGGTGCTTCTTCAGTGCTTGGCTCGGCTAGATGGGGGACAGTCAAGGGATCATCTTGAATTAGGAGCTGGTTAGGAGTAGAGCTAGAGACTTAGCACAAGCTTGGGGTCTGTGACCTCATCCATGTTTTTAGAGGCATTAGACAAAGTGTATAGAGCCTCAGAAGCAGAATTACGAAATGGGGAATCATTGTCACCAGGTGTTGTGGTATAATTAACTGGCAAGTGCACGAATAACAAGTAATAAAGTGGAGTTCAAAGAAGAATTCTGATATCGATCCCACGAGAAATAATGTCTCTAGTAGTAAATTTAAATCAATTGCAAACTAAATTTTAAAAGTAAAAGAGAGTTGTTTTTTATTGTTGTTTGTTGAGTAACCAGCATTAATTAAAAAGCAAAGCAATATAAAATTTAAAAAGAAATCAGCAAGTAAAGATTCAAAGATTTAAGAGAATAAGGATTATGATTTCACCACTATTACTCATATTTAGTTCGAATGCAAAATAGATTCATAGGTTAACCCCCATTTAACTACAATTGACTAGAAGTTGATCGCTCAATGCATTCTAAGCTAGCAAGCACAACGTATTTAATTATCCCTAATGTAAATACAGAAATTTAAGTCCTAAGACATGCAAACCCAATAAATCATGTTAAAGTTATCACTAAGGCATGCAATATTCCTATAAACATGTATTTCATTGCCCATCCATATTTATATTCCTCATCCCTAAGTTAAATATAAATACTAAATCAATCCACCTTTTCATGGAAAGCATTAAGAGCTACAATGAAATATTAACCTTTAAATATGAATCAAACTAAATATGCATTAAACACTAAATACTTGTAATAGGGTTACATCATAATCCTCATAGAAAATTAGCTACACATGTTCTTAGAATTATTCATCAAATAATAAAAAGAAAACATAAAATGAATAACAAAAAGATTAAAAGTGAAGAGATCAAATCTAGAGTTGATGACTGCTGGATTTGGTCTTTAATCTTCTCCTCTTGCTTCTCCAAACAATGATCAAGAACCAAGATAACTCCTCCAAGAATGCTGGCCGAATTCCTCCTTGATTCTTACTTTGTGTATCACTTCTTCTCTATGTAAAATACTCTCAATATTTGAATAAAAACCCTAAGAAAACTTGCTGTGCTGCCGTGAGAATGGAGAGGGAAGGAAGGGAATATGCGGCTGGAAAGAGAGAAGAATGGTTGTAGCCGTGAGGGCTGTAACTAGTGTAAGGAATTGTCTTCTCATTCTTCAAGGTTGTATATATTTATAGGAGAGGTTTTGGAGAGGTTTAACCCTAAGGTATCTTTAAACCCTAAAGAATATAGGAGATATAATATCACATAATCTCAAAAGTCCATATTTCCTCTATTGGCCGGCCACCCTAGGGACTTGAATGTATTTTGTGCTTCATGTTCACACTAGAGATAAGGAAACATTCCTTATCTCTCAAGGAATAAAAATCAATCTCTAATTCCTTTTCCTTTTATCCTAAATATTATTCCAATAATTAAATTAGAATAATCTGACCTCCCATGTGGCATATAATGGTAAAAGGTGACATGGCAGTCCAATCACAATTGTAGTCCAAGTAAGCATAGAACTTTCCTTTTATATCTTCAATGACCGTTAAGCAGATTCCAAGTAGACTTTGGGTAACAAAATGAACTCCGAATCCAGTTATTTTTGTTTCAAACGTCAGGTATGTGTCTTAGCTTTCCAGGAATATATTGATCACACAATTTGGACATCTGTAAGACACTCAAATCCTCATTTTTGCCAAAATAGTGTAAATCTGCCGCAACTGTTGGAAATGTTGATTTTGTAAATCAAACTGGCACTGATTGACCAAACCAATTGCAATGAAACTTTGTATCATTGAAGCTTAGTGAGTTAGGAATCATTTTCAATTGGAATCGTACAAAACCTCAAAGTGTAGCTCCATATATGATTTTCTCAGTAAAGATTGCGCAGAAACACAGTAATTCCAGCTTTAGTCTTTCTTTTACTGAAAGCAGAAAAATACAATAATTAAGTACTTTTCCTTAACATTTAATCACAAAATATCTTAAATTCAATATAAAAAGTGGCATAAAAACATTAACATTTTATGCCTATCACCTGGGATGGTGATCAGCTTAGTATGGTTCATCTTGATAAAATGTCCATCTTCAGAAGCATTTTGTCTAGCTCGACTCTTCTTGTTTTTTCCTTCTGAAGTTTAGCCTTTGCAAGATTTAGCTTGGAAAGCAGATCCAGTTTTTGCTTGGAGGAAGCCCTCCACTCATCTTCCATAGTATGCTTTGTGTTCCTCGGCTCTTACTTAGTTTTCTTCTAGATCTCTTTCATTTGGTTGAAAGTCTATTGAGAGCACCATCATACTCGGATATTTTCTTGTTCAGTGACATCAAACAATTAGTAGGCCAATTATTCTATTTTCTTGTCTCGAATGTCTCATGAATGCCAACCACCACAATATAGCTTGTGAAGTAACAGAGCCATATCCTGGAAAATATAGTTTTTGGGTACTTCTTTGAGTTCTATAGCATCAACGGGTCACAATCTAGTACAACATATTGATGTAGCTTTCCACATTATAACTGAAAGAAGTACATTTGGGGTAGATCAACTTGATGTTCCTCTCTATCATGGAGTATAAGAGTTTTTCCCTCTTTGCCAAGGGGGCTACTCATGGACAGTAAGATTAGTAGCTCGAGGGTTGACTACAGGTCTCTTCCTTTTGTTCAAGAGTAAAATATCTTGCTTGGAAAAAAGGGTTAGCGGAATTTGTTGGACTGGAGTGTGTCTGCTCTGCAGATTTTATCTTTTTTCTGAGCCTATTTCTTACTCTAGTATGCCATTACATTTTCCTAGATCTCTAAATTTGAAGGTCTGATGATCATGTTGTTCTCCATTTCTTGAAGTAGTATGAGTGGGAGATTAGGCCAAAAATGAGACTAGGAGTTCAAATTTGGGCCAAAAAGAGAGATAAGAACAGCGTCCAAAACCAATCAAGCTTAGACACATTAATTGTTTGAATTCAATTTTAGGGTAAGGGTATAACTGTGGGGATGTCTTTCGGATATGGCTGAAACTTGGCAGCAATCAGATCTTCCTTGGATAATAGGGTTTTAAGGCTTAGGATTGTTGAGGGAATGGTTTCGAGTGTTGAAATTGTGATTCTCTTCCTCGTCGTAAATGTTTGAGGTTCTTGGTTAAGGTGAAAATCTCCATTCAGAAAAGGGACAAAAGTAAGATAATGATTAGTGTTCCATCTTTACTTGTCAAGAAGAAATTCTCACCAAAATTTTGGTTCCAGATATTCCTAAAGGGCTAAGAACCTAAGCTCGGATCATTTTGCCCCCATTTACCTTTTACAAAGAAGTAATGGTACAGCTAGTGCTTGTATCTGGTGTTTGTATCGAGTATAAGTTTTCTCTTATTTTGAGTGGTTAGGAGATAGTGAGTTTTCGTCAAAATTATCCTAGAGTGAATAGAAGCATAGAAGAACATATGTGTTGAGAGTGATGGATCAAACCTCAGAAAGAACGATCAATCCAAGGAATATGCGCCACGTGTTAGGCATCAGCTGAGCATGAGCGAGGTCGAAGTAGGATAATGTGTTTCGAATAAAAGGCGGGATTGGGAATAGGAGTTCGATCTTTATGGGATCTCATAAAAACAAGTATAGATATCTCAGTTGGAGCCGTCTGACTCGTCATTACTAGCATAATCAAGGATAACGTTGGTCATGTGATATTTGTTGCCGAGGGAAAGAAGTTAGTGGCTGGTTATTATTTTGGGTTTGTAAAGTATCATTTCTCTTTTCTTTTGACCTTCCATGTGATGGGAGGATTGGATGTTCCATCCACATAAGGAACCAATGGAAGAAGATTCTTCAGAAAATTCCTGCATGAGGAAGATTCTATCAGAATCCTTCAAGATAATCAACTGAATCTTCCTCTGAAAGGGGTTCCATATATAAGTAAACAATAAGTAAGATATGATTTGTGAAACAAAACAAGCATCATATCAATATACTGATAGGTCATACAAAACTATTAAATTAGTTCGAAAAGTAGGTGGAGTGTCAAAAGCTACTAAGTGAGATAAGCAGAAATTATAACTAATACAAAACAAAAGTAAACAGAATAAAAGTAACAGTCTATTACATAATCAATGAAACAACAGCGGGAGTCAAGTACGAATGCGATGCCGATGGTTACTCACAAAGACCCGTAGCTAGGACTTGAAGGAACAAGGTTAAAAAACAAATCGTGAGATAAGAATATCTCAAATGAGTACTCTTAAGTAACTACAAAATAGATGTCCAGTAGGTAAAATTCATTATACTCAAAACCTAACGTCATGTTTTTGAAAAGTTTTCCATTTCGAAAGTAGCAATTATATATCAAAATTGGTAACCACATTCTAGTATCAGGCTATGTGACCCGCAGCATCCTAACGGTGTCATAGGCAGGGGGGATTAACTCATCACGACGGATATGCATCCCAAATACGTCATGGTAAGATCCTCATCATCTCTCTCTCAACACATGTTTATAGCAGATGATGGAATAATAACATAATAGCATGCATAATATCATACATATCTCAATCAATATGTCAATATTGTGTGGTACTCATCAAAATCATCTCTGAGATCACCCATCATCGGATTTCATCAATTTCTCAAATCATGTTATTTTAAAATCATAAAAAATTCAACAATTTTGCAAAATCTTATATTTTGGTAAAAAAATTTGAAAATATTCAAATCTTTCTACCATCAGATTATTGCTCCAAGACTTTTTAAATCTCACAAAAGCCACAACTTTTTTTAGAAATCTCGATTTCATCTAGAATTTTTAAAAATTACAAAAATGCCTAAAATTTTTATAAATCACCAAATAACCATTTAAAACATAAGTATCATATTTATTTCAAATAAATATAAGTTCCATTTAAACCACAAACACAAGGCATAATCCAGATTCAGCAACCATTTAAATTCACATATATCATATATTTAATAAGCATAATTTAAATGGACAGATTATCCAATGGATCAACAAATAGATTTGTTTACAGAGAGGTTAATGGATGCAATTAGGCTTGACGTTAAGATGCAAAATCCTTCGAACCTCATTCAGGCAATGAACTTGGCTAGAGCTTCTGAGAAGAAGCAGTAACTAGCAAGGGTGTCAGGCATGCATCGAGGTCCTTGGCAAAATTCAGTCTCAAATTCCAAAAACACAAGTATAACATCACCGAATCCCTCATCTGTTCATAAAGGCCACTCCAGACAAAGTGTGATGAGAATGACAAATTCAAGTTTAGGCAGTGCAACTTTTCCTTTTATAAGAGGTTCACTAGTCTAGAGATGGTGAAAAAAAGAACAAATAGATTGTGCTACAATTGAGATGAACTGTATATCACTGGGAACCAATGTACAATTTTTTTTTGTTTAGAAGTATATGATCATAAGGAAGTTGAGTTAGGACAAGAAGAGACTGGGGAACCAGAAATAGCTTTGCATGCAATACAGCGCAAACAGTACACAAATACTATGCAGTTGACAGTCGTAATGCAGGGACATCTTTACTTAGTTTTCTGAACTCAAAAAACATGCATAACTTTATCGATTCCATAGTAGCCCAACACCTAGAGGTTGGCAATTTAACCTTTGTCTGATTTGAGTGTATTAATTGCCACCAATGAAAAAGTCTTCAACAAGGGAGTTTGCCAGGCAGTACGATTTCATGTTGTTGATAATTATTTTATTGTTGACTTCTTTGTTATTCCTTTGGATGGCTTTGACATTGTTTTAGGTTTCAAATGGCATCAAACATTGGGTCTATCCTAAGGGATTCTGTCTCTCTCACTATGAGCTTTGAGTCAGGAGGGGCAACAATCACTCTTAATGGCAATAAACCTTTAATGGAACTCAGGTTCATTTACTAAAGGAACCAATTGGGCTGCAAGCGAGCTGGACAAATTGATGGAGGAATTCAGCTATTTGTTTTAGGAGCCAATAAGGCTGCCACCTCTTCATAATTGTGACCACCGCATCTATTTGTAACTAGGCTCGGGTCCAATGGTGGTGATTACAGTGAACTCAATGCTAAAATGGCTAAGGTTACATTTCCTATACTTTTTGTGGAAGCGCCATTAATTGAATGAAATGGGGCTAAATTGTTAGAGATGACAATTTTGCAGTTTTGGAAGCAAAGCTAGAAAGCTGAGAATGATGCTGATCTGGTGTGCAAACCAGACTAGCAAAAGGACCAGTTAGCTTAGTTATGTTTTTGGATTTATTTCAGTCTAAATGCCATGGTTTCTTATGTTTGTTTACCTTAAGTTTTGCTGCATTTAGCAGACAATTTGTAAGCAAAAATCATAGCATTTTAGGTAGCAAAATCTGTCATTTATTGAATCATGGCTTTGTTGCAAAATTTAATAGATTAGGTAGAATCAACTGTTCAAGTTAGTGTTGTATATATATGTTTGTCAGATCAATGAAAGTGTGGTTTTTTTTTTTCTAGTTTTATTGCATTTTTCATATGTTTTATGGTTTTACTACAAATATTTATTCTCCATCTCTTAGAGAAAGCTCCTAGTTTTTCTAACATGGTATCAGAGCATTAGCTAATCTTAGAAGGGCTAGATTCATGCAAAGTAACCAGACCAAGTGAGTCTTTAGCTACTTGTTTTTTAGGGAGCAAAAACTAGTTTAAAGCCTACTATTTTCTTATTGTTTTCCTCTCTAAAAAACTATGGCTTCAACCCATTTTTCAGCCCCCTCTCCACCAGTTTTCATAGGTGAAAACTATGCAATGTGTCTATCAAAATGAAGGCCTATTTGCAAGGTTTTAACTTGTGGGAGTTCACAGAAGGAGGAATGGAACCAGCGCCATTGAGAGCAAACCCCATTGTGACTCAAATGAAACAACACAGTGAGGAGGTTGCCAAGAAGTTCAAGACATTGGTTGCCATTCATTCCTTTATCTCGGACACTATCTTCACTAGGATACTGGCTTGTTCTACAGCAAAAAAGGCTTGCAATAAGCTAAAAGAAGAGGTCCAATGAAGTGCAAGTCTTGAACTTAAGGAAAGAGTTAGAGACTTTAAAAATGAAAGAAAGTGAACTAGTGAAGGAGTTTACATATAGAGTTTTAAAGGTTGTAAACCATATTAGAGTGCTTGGAGAGGAGGTGCCAGACAATAGGGTTGTTGATAAGGTATTGGTGAGCTTACGTGAAAGGTTTGAGGCAAAGATTTCATCCTTGGAGAAATTAAGAGATCTCTCTCTCGGAGCTCATCAATGCATTACAAGCTACTGAGTAGAGGAAGACTTTTAGACAAGAAGAAACTATGGAGGGTGCTTTGTTTGCAAAGAAAAAGGGAGAACATGTTGAGAGAATAAAAATGGGAAGGAGAGCTTCAATAAAGAAGGAGATAGGAGGAGATATGGCCCTTATTTTCACTGTAAAAAGGAGGGTCATACATCAAAGTATTGTTAATTTAGGCCAAATGTACAATGCAAGAGTTGTAAGCAATTTGGCCATGTATAAAAGGTATGCAAAAGGAAAAGAGAGTATGTGCATCAAGCTAATCCAGCTCAAGCACCTGTAGAAGGCAAGCTGATTATTGAAACTCTATTTGCAGCCACTTACTTCACAGCAAACAGCAACAAAGGCAACTGGATATTGGATAGTGGTTGCTCAAACCACATGTCATTTAAGGAGGATTTGTTTTGCCATTTGGACAAGAGTATAATGACATGAGTGAAGCTAGGAAATGGAGCATATGTTGAGGCTCTTGGCAAAGGAAATGTGGTTGTTAACACACTAGCATGTACCAAGCTTATAACTGATGTCCTGTTTGTTCTAAATTTAAGTGTAAATCTTTTAAGTGTGGGACAAATATTAGAGAACAATTATTCTTTGAACTTCTCTAACAAGTCTTGCAACATATATGATTCTCAAGGGTGTGAGGTGTTAAAAGTAGCCATGAAGGATAATACTTTTGTGATAAATTTAGAGGAAAGTGACCATGCTACACTTAGAATGAATCAAAGTTGCTGATGAATCACAGCTTTGGCAAAAACAATATGATGCGGAACTCCAAGTTTAAAGAAACTATAATCCCAATACACAAAATGATATGGAACGAACCCTAGGTAAAAACCCACCCTATAGCTATGATTTTTTTTTGCTATGATTTTTTTCTTTTTTTTTATATATAATCAGATTCTTCTTTTTTCCTCTTTTTCTTTTTTTTACAATTTTCTTTTGGTACTCTAAGACACCAAGAACAATGAAGAACAAAAAAAAATGCAGAAAAGAACAATCTAATCTGTGACTCTAAAAAGATAAAACAAAGAACAAGATAAATAGGAATTTATCTTGGCCTTGCTCTGATACCAAATGGTGCGGAACAACAAGCATAAAGAAACTGTAATCCCAACACACAAGATGATATGGAACAAACCCTAGGTAAAAATCCGCATTATAGCACCTCTAGATATCAAGTGTATCTAGCACCAATAATTAGAAGGCAAAGAATGATATTGAAATTTGCCACAAAGTAAATACCTTTGATAAGAAGATCAATTCCCAATGCAACAAGTAGAAGAAGAACTAACCTCATTTGGAACACACAAGTCTCGTTGAAAACAAGAGTAGATTCTAAATAATCAATAATCAAAGTTGTCTTTTACAAGCTAGTAACCCCTATTTATATAGAGATTAGGGTTAGGTTAAGAATAAATCTAGACCATAAAATAATTAGGAAAGTAATCCTAAAGCTTAAAACTAACCCTAAATAAATATAATCAAAAAATAACAATAATTACAAAACTGCCATTATAATCCGGAAATAACAATAATTACGAAACTGCCATTATAATCCAAAAATAGAAAAAATTACAAAACTTCCATTATAAAATGCTAGTTTTTAAAATGACGTCTCTCTGCAACTCCCGAGCAACATTACCACCTTCATTCTTTGCTTGGATATCATGTTTAAATCATCATTATGCCTCATAAAAGTGTTTGAATCATGTGGATACTTAAATCGATCTTCATCAATTATTCTCTTCACAAGTCCAAGCATTCCTACTTCACAAGCTCGAGAATGCGTCATTGGTCTACTTGGCAGCACAATGTCTTCACCACGAACATCCATGCTAGAAAAGCGCTCGATACTCCACATCATTATACTCACCCTCCAAGGATTGTGGTAAGAGCTTTGGATCCGGTGTTGCCACTTGCTCTTCTTCCGAAGTAGAAACTCCCTTTCTGTCTCTTTTAGACATTCTTACACACTCCCTTACGTGTTTAACTCAACAATGGTAAACCCTCGTGTTTCACACAAATTTGGCTTTTACCCTCTTTATGCTCACCACTCAAGCCTTTTACCACTCAAGTCTTGTTCACTAAGTTGCACTTCAGAACCAATTATCTTAAACAAAAAATATAAACTAAAATAGCAAATTTCAAAAGTAAAGCTTAACAATAAAAGCAAGTTCAATTCTAGAGCAAAATTGGCAGAAAAGAAAAGGACAAAAGAGTAATGAAACAAATAATAATTACTCTATAAAATCAACACAATGAGAATAGGAAACTAAACAAATTTAGAATAGGAAAGTATGAAAATTAGAAACTATAAGAATTGGAAACAAAAAAAATTAGAAAAGTAGGAAATATGGAATAATAAAAAAAAATTATAAATCAATTAGGAATAAGTAACTTTCCTAATATTCAAGCCACCAATCTTAATATTCCAACTTTCAACATATTCTTCTTTTTCCTCTTTTTTTTTTTTTTTTTTTTAAAATTTTTTTTGGTACTCTAAAACACCAAGAACAATGAAGACCACGAAGAACTCAAGAACAAAAAAAAAAACGCAGAAAACAACAAGCTAATCAAAGACTCTAAAAAGATAAAACAAAGAACAAGATAAATAGGAATTTATCTTGGCCTTGCTTTGATACGAAATGATGCGGAACACCAAGCTTTAAGAAATTGTAATCCTAACACACAAGATGATATGGAACAAACCCTAGGTAAAAACCCGCCCTATAACACCTCTAGATATCAAGTGTATCTAGCAACACTAATTAGAAGGCAAAGAATGAAAATGAAATTCGCCACAAAGTAAATACGTTTGATAAGAAGATCAATTTCCAATGCAACAAGTAGAAGAAAAACTATCCTCACTTGGAACACACAAATCTTGTTGAAAACGATAGTAGATTCTAAATAATCAATAATCAAAGTTGTCTTTTACAAGCTAGTAACCCCCCTTTATATAGAGATTAGAGTTAGGTTAATAATCAATCTAGACCATAACATAATTAGGAAAGTAATCCTAAGGCTTAAAACTAACCCTAAATAAATATAATCCGAAAATAACAATAATTATGAATCGGCCATTATAATCCAAAAATAGTAAAAATTATGAAACTGCCATTATAAAATGCTAGTTTTGAAAATGACGTCGTTTCGTCTCTGCAACTCCTGAGCAGCATTATCACCTTCATTCCTTACATGGATATCATGCTTAAATCATCATTATGCCTCATAAAAGTGTTTGGATCATGTGGATTCTTGAATTGATCTTCATCAATTTTTGTCTTCACAAGTCCAAGCATTCTTGCTTTGATCTTCTTAGCTCGAGAACACTTCACTGGTCCACTTGGTAGCACAATGTCTTCATCACGAACATCCATGCTAGAAGAGTGCTCGATGCCCACATCACAATATGATGATTTCAACTACACAACCTTGTTGAAGACCAATGTGGAAGTTCATGATAAATGGGACAAGAAAGTGAAGCCAAATGCTCAAGAAGGTGATCATGTTTGCAGCTTAAGTCATGAGTTGCCTAGAAAAACTAAATTTGCAAGTACTACAAGTGGAGACAAATCAGAGAGAGTTTTTGCCTTTAAAAGGAATGGTGAGGTATTGGTTGGAAATTGGCTTTCTAAACTTGAGCAGCAGCGGCAACGGAATTTTGTCTCTAAATTTAAAGCAAGTCATTTGATGAAATTATTAAATTTAAAGGCTATTTTAAAGCAAAGATAGAAAAATCAGAGCATGAGTGCAGGAGGAGAAGAGGATTCACAAGAAAAACTTTCAGATTACTTTACTGTATTTATGTCAAAGTTCATGGAGAACTCTTCTCAATGTTTCCAGCAAAAGTGTCAAGGAGGAGTGTTAGAGATGACACTTTTGCTATTTTGGAAGCAAAACGGGATAGCTGAGAAGGATGCTGATATGATGTGCAAACCAGACTAGCAAAATGACAAGTTAGCTTAGTTATGTTTTTGGCTTTATTTCAGTCTAAATGCCATGGTTACTTTGTGTGTTTTAGCTTAAGTTTTGCTTCATTCAGTAGTCAATTTGTAAGCCAAAATCATGGCACTTTAGGTAGCAAAATCTGTCATTTATTGAAGCATGGCTTTGCTGCAAAATTTGACAGATTAGGTAGAATCAACTATTTAAGTTAGTGTTGTATATATAAGTTTGTCAGATCAATGAAAGTGTAGTTTTTTGCTAGTTTTATTGCATTTTTCATCTGTCCACTAGGCATCTCAAAAAAAAAAAAATCTCTAAATTTGCTTTTATTTTTTTTCTTTTTTCTTAGGGTAATATTTGCTTTCCATTACTCTAGTTGTCTCTTTTTTTCTTTTCTTTTGATCTACTTTCTTTCTTTGGTTAGGTTTTGAGATTGTAATAATTGCTATTTGTTTTTCTTGCTTTGATTTGCTGTGTTTAACTCTAAAGTGCAACTTGATTATAGAGATTGTGAGTGGTAAAAGGCTTGAGTGATGAGCACATTGAGGGTAAAAGCCAAGATTGTGTAAAATAAAAGTGTAGTTACCATTAAAAAAGAGTGAAACATGTGAGGGAGAGAAGTAAGGATTTTATTTTACTAATCTTGTCTTTTAGAAATTAAAATGTCAAGAAGAGAAGGAAAAAAAGCCGCTTATTCTGAGGAAAAGCTTGAAAAGGAGATGATATTGGACATGAAAGCTTTTTTACAAAGCCTTCGCATGAGAATTTTAGAGGTTGAACAAGAGGATGGATGAGCTAAATGATAAGGTAAGTGAAGTCTTTATGACCGCCACAAATAAACCAAGGAGAAATGGTTCGCGAACTAGAGATATAGAGTCATCGGGTTCCGAGGATGATGAAGTCTTAAATCATTCCATGAGGAGACGTCCAAGGAGGGAGGTACCAAGAGCTAAGAGACATGAGCATAATGAAAAGAAAGTCACACTTGCACCTTTATCTCCAATGGAGGTGTATCTTGAACAATTGAAACTATCCAAAGGTTCACATGGGGATTTGGGAAGTCAGTCAAATAAAAGAATTGAGTGTAAGAAGGCCAAGAGTGAAAATAATAAAAATAAAGGCCCAATGGTGAGTGATTGACTAGTAAGAACAATAAAGAGGAAAAAGCAATAGAGAAAAGTGAAAAGAAAAAGAGTTTTAATGCAAAAGAGAGAGAAGTCAAGAGTGCATTCTTAGGCATGAAAGCAATATTATTAGTGAGGTTTCGAAGGTTTTGGTTTGTGAAACTAACCTTAACCTCATTTTGCCTAGTATTTTTGTCTCTTTATTCCAGAACTTTGATGTGAAATCAAAATTGCGTGGAGTGCCTATAACTATTAAATATGATAGGGATGAGGAATTTTTGAGTCCCTTTTGGAATGTTTTTTGGGATGACACGTGGAAGATATTTGAACTAGGAGATTGGGTATGGGTACACATGACGAAAGAAACATTTCTTAACAAAAAGAAGTCTAAGTTGGATGCTGGAGGCAATAGACCGTTTCAAGTGCTTGAAAAAGTCAATGCAACGAATACAAAATCGCCCATCAGGGTGAGTACAATGAGTCTGCTACTTCAATATTTTTGATATTTCTCCTTTTGATATGGATGTAGATTCAAGGACGAATCTTTTTGAAAATGGAGGGAATAATGCGGGCATCATAAAGTCATATTCTAGCAATGGAGCAAAAGAAGATGACATCATCTTACCTAGTAAACCAGTAACGCTTTCTCGAGCTAAGAAGATCAAAGAAAAAATGCTTGGATTTGTGAAGAGAATTAAGGATAAAGATCGATTTAAGTTTCCAAATGATTTGAACACTTTTCCAAGGCCTAATGATGATTTAAGCATGATGTCTAGACAAAGGATGAAGGTGGTAATGATGCTCAGGAGCTGCAGAGACGAAACAGCATCATTTTAAAAGTAAGCATCTTATACTGTCAGTTTCATAATTTTAGCTATTTTCGGATTATAATGGCAGTTTTCTAATTCAACTATTTTCGTATTATAATGGCAGTTTTATAATTTTTACTATTTTCGTATTTTATTTATTTAGGATTGGTTTTCAGCCTTAGAATTACTTTCTTAATATTTAATGGTTTAGATTGATTCTTGATCTAACCCTAGTCCTTGTATAAAGGGGGATCAATTCCTTTGTAATATAGAGATTTCATAATTTGATCAATTGAAGAATTTATTTTCTTATTGCTCACAAGAGTGTTCTTCCAAGGTGAGGAATCAATTTCTTCTTCTTGTTGCATTAGGAGTTGAATTCTCTTATCAAAGTAGAAATACTTTGTGGTGATAGTTCTTCTCTTCCCTAGCCTTCTAATCCATGTTTTTAGATACAAGTTATCTAAGGGTTTGGTAGGGCGGGCTCTTGTTTCCAATTATTGTTCAATATTTCTTGTGTGTTTTAGGGTTTCAGATTCTTTAATCTTGGGGTTCCGCATCATTGTGGAAGATGCTGAAATGAGGTTTTCCACCAATGATGTATAAGCTAGTGCCATAACCTAGGCTTTAACATGGCATGTTGCATAAACTTCAACTCGCTTTTATGGTTAACCACCCAAAGGCAGAAAATAACAAGTTAATTAACAGTGTTGTTTCTAATTTCAAAAATATTATTTCTCAAAACTAATCAAAATTTTGTTTACAAGCTACTAAAGATGAAAGTTTAAAAAAAAAATAAGTAAAAATTAAAGGGAGAAAAAGCAAGCAGAAAATGAATTTGATAGAAAACCTTCATGGCATTGCATTCATAAAGCATAATTATGAAATGCCAAAAAGCTTTTGCTCTTCTCATCTGGAATAGAAATTACTGCATAGAATGCATCATGAAAATGCTTCAGATCTAAAGTAAATTTGAAGATGTTTTCCCAAAGTTGTCTTTTAATGGTAGTTGTTGATTCATTAAATGGATCTCTACGACAATTGTCATCTTTTGTACTGAAAGCTTCCTCGACTTGCTCAAGTGCAGCAAGGGCCCCAAATGTACACGCACCTTCACTTATATCATGTTGCTCGAATATATACATCACCCACTAATGGGATTGAAGTTCCATGCAGCATCTGATATACTACCTCCTGAAATGGGGAAAAGGGAAGAATAGACAACAAGAGTAACAGTGGAAGCAAAGCAATAATTTTGTTCCACATAAATGAAAATCCATCTAAATCAACTCACTGAAATCAAGATATGGGAAGCCTGCTTTGTGAGGCAAACTTAGCAAAGCTTAGGAAGCATCTTTTATAGATGAAACCCTAAATACATCGACCAAAATAATAACGTTTTTTTAAAGAAACTGCATTGAGCTAAAAAAAGGAAACTTGTTGAAGGTGTCACCTTTGGTGACATGGCTGCTGACATGGTAGCAGAGAGGTTGAAGATGAAAACATGTTTTGTGCATACTAGATTAGTTCAAATCTGGTTGATTTTGGATCAGCTTTCTGTTAAATGTCTTGGTTACACGTGAAACATGTAAACTTAGTGTACCTTTTGTTTAGTCTTATTTTGGCTAATCTTTTTGTCACTTTTTAGTGACCTATGTTATGATGCTTAATAGGGGTAATTAGGTCTGTAAAAGGTAACATGGTTGTATCTGTCAAATGAAAGAGGTTAAGTGTTTTTTTTGTTTATGGTTTTGTACAAACCATTTGTTGTTCCCTTAATGAAATCCTTTTTGCTTTTATGCAAAGATATATTGTTTTCCTATCTTTAGAACTTTTCTTGGGTCATACTCTTAACATGGTATCAGAGTTGTTGATGATCTTTGATGGCCTGAGTTTATAACACAAGAAAACCAACCATTTTACAAAAAAATCAAGTGCACAAGTTTTCTCCAAAAAATCTTTTTACATTGTTTCTCTTTCACAAATGGCCTTATCACATTATTCAGCTCCTACAGCTCCCATTTTCAATGGAGAAAATTATGTAATGAGGTCCATAAAGATGAAAAGCTTTTGACTTTTGGGAAGTGGTAGAGGCAGATAAAGATCCTTCATCTTTAAAGGAAAATCCCACGCCTGCACAAATCAAGCAACATAGTGAGGAGGTTGTAAAAAAATTCAAGGCTCTCTCAGAATTACATGCAGGAGTTTCAGATGACATGTTTACAAGAATCATGGCAAGCTCTACAGTTAAGGAAGTTTGGGATAAGCTAAAGGAGGAGTTTCAAGGCAGCTATAGAACAAGACAAATGTAAGTTTTGAACTTAAGAAGAGAGTTTGAAACTTTAAAAATAAAAGAGACTGATTTGGTCAAAGATTTCACAGATAAGTTGATGAAAATTGTGAACTAAATCAGAATTCTTGGATAGCAGTTAAATGAAAAAAGATTGGTGGAGAAAGCATTTGTCAGCTTGCTTGAAAAAATTAAGGCAAAAATTTCTTCTTTAGATGAATCCAGAGATCTAAATAGGATAAGCTTGGTTAACCTTGTAAATGCATTACAAGCTACATAACAAAAGAGATCTATAAGGCAAGAAAATGCCTCAGAAGCTGCATTTTAGTCCAACAAAAAGGCAAAGCTGCAGATCACACACACTAGAGAAAGTAATGAGGAGGAAACATAGAAAAATGGAGAAATGAAAGTGTTTCCAGCCAAGATATTAAGAAGAAGAAGTTTGGAAAGTGCTCTCACTGTAAAAAGGATAATCATGTAGAAAAATTTGTTGGTTTAGGCTGAAAATCCAGTGCTGAAATTGCAAGCAATTTGGACATATTGAGAAGGTATGCAAGAGTAAGAGATGACCTACACAACAAGCTCATCAAGAACAAATTGTAGATGAGCTAAAACAGTAAGAGGAGAGGCTATTTGTTGCCTTGTGTTATGCAACAAATAGTAGCAATGAAGCCTAGCTCGTTGGTAGTGGTTGTACACAACACATGACTCATAATGCTGGATTATTCAAATAATAGGACAAAAGCTTCATTTCCAAAGTCCAAATTGGAAATGAAGAGTTTATTGAGGTGCAAGGAAAGGGAAAAGTGGTTGTGGCAACCTAAAAAGGTACCAAACTCATTTCTAATGTTCTTTATGTACTTGAAATTAACCAAAGCCTACTAAGTGTTAGTCAAATGCTTGAAAATGGGTATTCTTTGCATTTTCAGGGAAAAAATGCACCATTAGTGATATAATTGGCTATGAAGTTTTAATTGTTTCCATGCGAGACAAGAGTTTTATAGTAGAATGGAACAAAGGAAAAAACTAAGTCTTTTACGCAAAAGCTAGTGAAGAGACCAAGCTTTGGCATAAAAGACTCAGCCATCATAACTTTGAGTCTTTAAATTTGATGCATACAAGTCAGTTAGTTGAAAATCTATCTCATATCAAGCTACCCCAGCAAATTTGCGATATATGTCAATTAGGGAAGCAACATAGGCTTCCATTTCCCACAAGAGGTGTTGTAAAAGCCTCTGAAGAACTGTAACTTTTCCATAGTGACATTCGTGGTCCAATTAGTGTAAATTTCTTGAATGGAAGCATATATTTCATCACTTTTATAGATTATTTATGATGTGGAACCCCAAGCTTAAAGAAACTGTAATCCCAACACACAAGATGATATGGAATAAATCCTAGGTAAAAACCCGCCCTATAGCATCTCTAGATAACAATTGTATCTAGCAACATTAATAAGAAGGCAAAGAATGAAATTTAAATTCGCTACAAAGTAAATACCTTTGATAAGAAGATCAATTCCCAATGCAACAAGTAGAAGAAGAACTATCCTCACTTGGAACACACAAGTCTTGTTGAAAACAAGAGTAGATTTCTTAATAATCAATAATCAAAAGTTTTTTTCTACAAGCTAGTAACATCTCCTTTATATAGAGATTAGGGTTTGGTTAAGAATCAATCTAGACCAAAAAATAATTAGGAAAGTAATCCTAAAGCTTAAAACTAACCCTAAATAAATATAATTCGAAAATAGAAATAATTACAAAACTGCCATTATAATCCAGAAATAACAATAATTACGAAACTGCCATTATAATCCAAAAATAGCTAAAATTACCAAACTGCCATTATAAGATCCTTACTTTTAAAACTACGTCGTTTCGTCTCCGCAACTCCTGAGCAGCATTACCACATTCATTCTTTGCTTGAACATCATGCTTAAATCATCATCTTTTGCTCCAATGGTAGAATATTGCTCTATGATGCTTGTATCATTCCCTTCCTCTTCAAAAAGATTCGTCCTCGAATCTGAATCCATATCGAAAAGAAAAATATCATAAATATTAAAAATAGGGGACTCATTGTACTCACCCTTAAGGGCGATTTTGTATGCGTTGTCATTGACTCTTTCAAGCACTTGAAACGGTTTATCTCCTATAGCATCCAACTTCGATTTCCTAAGGTTAGGAAAACATTTCTTTCTTAAATATACCCAAACCCAATCTCCGAGTTTGAATATCCTCCATGTGTCATCCCAAAAATCTTTCTAACTGGGACTCAAAAATTCCACATCCCTATCATACTTAATAGTTTTAGGCACTCCACACAATTTTGATTTCTCATCAAAGTCCTGCAATAAAGAGACAAAAACATTAGGCAATTTGGGGTTAAGGTTAGTTTCACAAAGCAAAACCTCTCGAAACCACACAAACAATATTGATTTCTTGCCTAAAAATGCACTATTGACTTCTCTCTCTTTTGCATTAAAACTCTTTTTCTTTTCACTCTTCTCACTTTTCTCTATTGCACTTTCCTCTTTATTTTTCTTACTAATGCAATCACTCACCATTGGACCGTTATTTATATTATTTTCACTATTGGCCTCTTTACACTCAATTTTTTTATTTTCCTCACTTCCCAAATCCCCATGTGAACTTTTGGATAATTTAAATTGTTCAAAATACACCACCATTGGAGATAAAGGTGCAAGTGTGACTTTCTTTTCATTTTGCTCATGTCTCCTAGCTCTTGGTTCCTCCCTCCTTGTGCGTTTCCTCATGGAATGATTTGAGTCTTCATCATCTTCGGAACCCGATGGCTCTTTATCTCTAGTTCGCAAACCATCTTTCCTTGGGTTATTTGCGGCGGTCATGAAGACTTCACTTACCTTATCATTTAGCTCATCCATCTTCATCTCCTTGTAATACTCCTCTACGGACCTCAACCCTTGTGTGAGTCTCTGCAACTTTTGATGAAGCTCTCTATAGTAATATGATGGTACAAACCTCTTCCTCATAATTCTTTTCATCTCATCCCAAGTTGAGAACGGATCTTCTCTATACCTCATCCTTGATTGTTAAGTTGCTCCCACCAAACTAAAGCATAGTCGGTGAACTCCACTGCGGCTAGTTTAATCTTCTTCTCCTCAGAGTAATTGTGACAATCAAATATTAACTCTACCTTATTTTCCCATTCCAAGTATGCCTCGGCATCACTTCTTCCCTTGAATGGCGGAATGTGCATCTTAATCGAACTTAGGTTGTCATTCCTTCCTCCTCTTGGCTCTTTTCTCCTAGGTCTTCTTCTTACAGTTTAGACTTCATACTCGTCTTCATCGGAAACAATTACTTTTTGTCTCCTGGGTCGTGTTCCTTCCCTTCTAGTAGTATTGGACATGGCCATGGTCATCTCCCTCATTTGCTCCATCATCTCATCCATCCTAGATTTCAATGTTTCTTCCATCCTAGAAGTTAATCTCTCTTCCATTCTTCTATACTCACCCTCCAAAGATTGTCGTACGAGCTTTGAATTCGGTGTTGCCACTTGCTCTTCTTCCGAAGTAGAAACTCCCTTTCCATCTCTTTTAGATATTCTTACACACTCCCTTACGTGTTTAACTCAAAAAATGGTAAACCCTCGTGTTTCACTCAAATTTGGCTTTTACCCTTTATATGCTCACCACTCAAGCCTTTTACCACTCAAGTCTTGTTCACCAAGTTGCACTTCAGAACCAATTATCTTAAACAAAAATATAAAACTAAAATAGAAAATTTCAAAATTAAAACCTAACAATAAAAGCAAGTTCAATTCTAGAGCAAAATTGTCACAAAAGAAAAGGGCAAAAGAGTAATGAAACACATAATAATTACTCTATAAAATCAACACAATGAGAATAGGAAACTAAATAAATTTAGAATAGGAAAGTATGAAAATAAGAAACTAAGAAAATAAGAAACTATGAGTAGAATAAGAAAGTAAGAAAATAAGAAACTATGAGAATATGAAACAAAGAAATTAGAAAAGTAGGAAAGAAGGACTAATAAAAATCAGAAATCAATTAGGAATAAGTAATTTTCCTAATATTCAAGCAACCAATCTCAATATTCCAACTTTCAATTTTTTTTTGTTTTGCTATGATTTTTTTTCTCTTTTTTTTTTTTGGTACGATATTTTTTTTACGATTTTTTTGGGTACTAAAACACCAAGAACAATGAAGAACACGAAGAACTGAAGAACAAATGAAAAAAAAAATGCAGAAACAACGAACAAATCAAAGACTCTAAAAAGATAAAACAAAGAACATGATCAATAGGAATTTATCTTGGCCTTGCTCTGATACCAAATGATGCGGAACCCCAAGCTTAAAGAAACTATAATCCCAACACACAAGATGATATGGAACAAACCCTAGGTAAAAACCTGCCTTATAGCACCTCTAGATAACAATTGTATCTAGCAACACTAATTAGAAGGCAAAGAATGAAATTGAAATTCGCCACAAAGTAAATACCTTTGATAAGAAGATCAATTCCCAATGCAACAAGTAGAAGAAGAACTATCCTCACTTAGAACACACAAGTCTTGTTGAAAACAAGAGTAGATTTCTCAATAATCAATAATCAAAAGTTTTTTTTTACAAGCTAGTAACATCTCCTTTATATAGAGATTAGGGTTTGGTTAAGAATCAATCCAGACCATAAAAATAATTAGAAAAGTAATCCTAAGGCTTAAAACTAACCCTAAATAAATATAATCCGAAAATAGAAATAATTACAAAACTGCCTTTAAAATCCAGAAATAGCAATAATTACAAAACTGTCATTATAATCCAAAAATAGCTAAATTACAAAACTGCCATTATAATCCGAAAATAGCTAAAATTACCAAACTGCCATTATAAGATCCTTATTTTTAAAACTACTTCGTTTCGTCTCTGCAACTCCTAAGCAGCATTACCACCTTCATTCCTTGCTTGAACATCATGCTTAAATCATCATCTTTTGCTCCAATGGTAGAATATTGCTCTATGATGCCCCTATCAATTTATCGAGGTTTTGTTGGGTGTATGTTTTGAAGCAAAAGTCAGAAGTGGCAAAGGTCTTCCAAAATTTCAAATTGTTGGTGAAAAACTAGGCTAAAAGTAGCATCAAGATGGTGAGAACTGATAATGGAACTGAATACACATCAAAAAGATTTGAGGAACAATGCAGCCAAGCTGGAATTCAGTATCAGCTCATATACTCCACAACAAAATGGAGTAAGTGAGAGGAAAAACAAGACTTTAATAGAGATGTGTAGATGCTTACTCTTTGAAAAGGACTTGCCAAGTGCTTTTAGGCAAAAGCAGTAAGCACTGCTGCTTATTTACGGAATAGGTTGCCTTCTAAAGTTTTAGAGCTCAACCCAAATGAAAAGTGGTATGTAGTCAAGCCAAATCTAGAGCATCTCAAAATTTTTGGAAGTGTATGTTATGTACATGTTACAGATGTTAAAAGAACATTGAAATTTTTGTTGGTTATAGCAAAACTACCAAGGGATTTTGGTATGCCTTTTGGAGATTAACAATTTAATTGTGAGTAGAGATGTTATTGTGGATGAATATGCTACATGGAATTGGAACAAGGAGGACATCCAAAAAGAAGAAATGGAATATGTTCAAGTTGTTCCACTAAATCAAAATGAGGAGGAGCTGATAGATGATGAAAATGCAATGGGAATTAGAGGCACAAGAACTCTTACTGATGTTTATGATAGGTGCAACCTTGCTTTAAGTGATCCTTTCACTTTTAGTGAGGCAAATCAGCATAAAGAATGGAGAGAAGCCATGGAAGCTGAAATAAACAATCAAGAACAAAACATGGGAGTTAGTTTCAAGGCCTCCAGAAAAGAAAGTTATTGGAGTTAAATGGGTCTTTAGGACCAAATTGAATGCAGATGGGTCCTTAAACAAACATAAAGCAATATTAGTGGTAAAAGGGTATGTGCAACAGCTTGGAATTGATTATGGTGACACAATTGCACAAGTTGCAAGGCATGCAACAGTGAGATTATTGCTGGCCCTTATTGTCCAAAAAGGTTGGAAAGTGTTTCACTTGGATGTCAAGTCTACATTCTTGAATGGATACTTGGAAGAAGAAGTTTATATTAAGCAATCCAAATGTTTTGAGGTCCAATGTGAGGAGGATAAAGTTTATAAGTTGCATAAGACTTTATATGGGTTGAAACAAGCTCCAAGAGCTTGGTATAGTAGAATTAATGGTCATTTGTTGTAGCTAGGCTTTTATAGAAGTGAAAATGAGCCTCTTTTGTATATCAAAGCAGGCTCAAGTGAAAAGAGACTCATTGTTTCGCTTTATGTAGATGACTTGCTAGTCACGGGTGAGGATTCTAAAGATATAATGAAATTTAAACTGGAAATACAGAAAAACTTTGAAATGTCAAACCTTGAAGTAATGAAATATTTTCTTGGAATGGAAATAGATCAAATGGAGGGCTATATTTTCTAACATAGCAAAAATATGCAATGGAGTTGCTGAAAAAGTTTGATATGAAGAATTGTAAAGCTGTAGATACACCAATGGTGCAAAATCAACAATTTGAATTGGAAGATGGAGCTGAAAAGGTCCAAGGATCAATTTGTAGGAGCTTTATTGGGAGCCTCCTATACCTATGTGCTTCTCGGCCAATTTAACCTTTTCAGTAAGTATGCTATCAAGATTTATGTATTCTTCCTCTAAATTCACTATCAAGAAGCCAAAAGGATACTAAGATATGTGAAAGGCACTATATATTTTGGAATCTATTTTTCAAATCAAAAAGAAGGAAAATTGGAGAGATATAGTGATAGTGATTGGGCTGGAAGTAAAAAGGATATGAAAAGTACTTCAGAGTATCTCTTCTCCTTTGGTTCCGATCCATTTTCATGGTTTTCTCAAAACCAAGGTTCTGTAGCACAATCTATAGTTGAAGCATAATACATTGCTTTAGCTACAGCTACAAATCAAGCCCTTTGCTTGAGAAAATTGATGGTAGATTTAAATGAGAAGCAAGATAGAGGTATCACCATTTATTCTGACAACAAGTTAGCCATATCCATTGCTCAAAATCCAGTTCAACACAGGAGAACTAAGCATATACTGGTGAAATATCACGCTATAAGAGAAGTTAAACGGAATCATGAAGTAAAGCTGGTGCATTGCTCATCTAAAAACCAGCTTGCAGATATATTCATTAAATCTCTCCCCAAAAACAGGTTTCAAACATTGAGAGCTTCTCTCAATGTTCCCCCAAAAGTGCCAAGGAGGAGTGTTGAAGGTAGCACTTTTGGTGACATGGATGCTGACATGGCAGCAGAGCAGTTGAAGATGAAAACATGTTTTGTGCAAACTAGATTAGTTCAAATCTGGTTAATTTTGGATCAGCTTTGTGTTAAGTGTCTTGGTTACGCGGAAACAAGTAAACTAAGTGTACTTTGTGTTGAATCTTATTTTGGCTTATCTTTTCGTCAGTTTTTAGTGGCCTATGTTATGATGCTTAATAGGGGTAATCAGGTGTGTAAAAGGCAGCATAGTTGTATATGTGAAATGACAGAGGTTTAATGCAGTCCCCCACTACCTTAGCATTGCAATACTAGATCACCTGCTACCAGCCATCGCAGATCTCAAAAGCCCAATTCAGTGCCTAAATTTCAGCAACAAGCGGCTTCATGCAGTGACATAGCTTTGATTCCAAAAACACCACGTTCCTAACATGATCCCAAAGTACAACAGCAAACGCCACTGAAGAAACTCCCACAGCAACATCAGTGTAGGCTTTGAGCCAACCCGATTTTGGGCTTCCCAAGGGATATCTATTCTCGAATCCATAGCCGAAGCACCTTCAAAATCTTTTACTGTCTCCGCAAAACAATTAATAACAATCCTGATCTTAGTAGGAGATTCGAAAAATTCTCAAATTTCTTTCCTTCCAAACCATATCAAACAGCACCACTAAAATCAAGAGTTTTAATTTGTTTAAGTCAAATCCTTAAGAAATGAAAAAGGGGGTTATTTAAATCTTTACTAATAAAATAAAACATTAAGTCAACCATGACTCGATTAATTTTTTATTTTTATTTTTATTTTTATTTTATTTTTATTTTAAAACTATAGCAAATGAGCCTTCTGCAAGAAGTTGATGAGGCAAGTGTGTCTCGCTTAAAATGGCAGCATTTCAAGCAAAACTTACTAGACTTAACTTTCACATCTCTAGCAGCTCTCAAGCAAGATATTCGAACAACCATAACATGCCATATGATTTGAGCTAGGCGAACCATCACACCTGCGAGTATGGGAGTTGTGGTTCGAATCTTGGTAGTCCCATATGGACTTAGGTGCTATCCTCTGCTGATACTGCACGAGGGGGAAGGAGCTTTTAGCGACACGGGCTCCCATCGGGAATTCCTATTGGGTTAAAAAAACTTTTTGGTCAGTTTGCTCGCTAAATACCTTGTGAACCTATAACTTCACTACGGGCAGGTCCTATTTTTTTTTCCACTAAAAAAATCACAATTTTTAACTCAATATATTCCCAGCCTATTCAAGCACACAAACCCTAAAAAAATATTTCCATTAGATTTTTAAAACCAAAATTTATATTAATTATTTAGTAAAACAAAAAGAGATACAAATAGTGAATGGCAATATGTAGACGAGTAAGTTGTAGCTGCACTAACAAAAGGACTGTATAGTATCCACTTTTTTAATTTCCTAAACTATCCTTTATCCTTTTAATCTACCTTTCAAATTCAGTTTATTTTTTTATTTATTAAGAAAATATTCTCACTTCCACAATCACTGTTGACGAACGACCAACAACGACATACCACTGAAGTCATGGTGATCACCAACATTTTCCATCGGTGGTAGTTACTTGTTTTTCTTTTTCTTTTTTTCTTCTTTTTCTTTTTTATTTTGGACGAAAAAGTAATTTAAATTTCTTTTTTTCAACTCCTATAACACTCAATAGCAATCTACAGTCAGTTATACACAATCTTCTGCAACGGAGTCAAAATTTTCTTTTTAATTGAAATGATCTCTGTGCAATCTTCTCATCAGCAAAGCAATTGACCATGTACAGCAGAAATACACAACTTCTTTAGGCAGTTTGTTTTTCAAATGACTCTAATCTTGGGTGTTCACAGGAAAATTCACTCGAAATTATAGGAGTGATATGTGAAGCCAAAAGCATCTGTCAGTTATACACAACCTTATTATTTGTAGGAGAGATATCTGTGCTTTTGGTCTATTCTAAGTTGCCAATATGAACAGGGCAACAATAAGCAAAACTGAACTTTGTCTCTTATTAACAAGAAATAAAATAGCTTCTTGTTGGTATACCACCGTTACCTTTTTGCTTTTCTCCATCACCAAGATTCCCCCTGCTACCGTTTCATTGGTTAGTGTACAGGATTTCCAAATTTGAGTCTTTAACCATCTTCATCTTTTAAGATGTTTTTCAAAAATTTGAAGTTTGGATGCGATCAACTATAAATAAAGGTGTCTGAGGCTAAAGCTTTCACATAGTGGGTTGAAGGAATTGACAGAGTTTCGTTATTTGCAGGTTCATAACATGGAATACCTAGCTAAGATTGAATTCTGCCTTTCGATGTAGTCATTTTAGGCTTTTGACCATGGACAAGTACGACATACTTAGGGAGAGAGAAATTTGACAAGATCTTAATCTCTTTTGCATCAGTATGAGGACTAAAGGACAGTTGATGCATCTGACAATTGAAAGAGTTTTGTTAAGAAAAATCACAGAAAAACATTTTAGTAGACACTCAGTTTATCCCCTCACTTAAAGGGAAAAGAGAGATTACTACAAGAAGATGAACCTGGCATCCCACGTCAATTTGAGTGAACTTGTCCAGATCAATTTTGGCATGTTCCCCTGACATCAGTTTATAACCTATGGTTCGCAACCAAGGGTAAAGGCCCTAAACTAAAGGGGCAAGTGAAACATTATTAGAAAAAGTGGAAGTTAACCACTTTTGGGGTTATGGTACCGGCACGTTATGTAAAAGCGCATTCTTTTCTCGTTTTCTTTCTTATTTGCCTTGTTTGATTTTATTTGCTCCTGCTTTCTAAATTTCATTCAAAGAATAATTTAGAACAAGATTTGTTTTCAATGCTATAAGGGTGAAAATTTCATGACATCTTCAAAATCTTTTCTATTGGACCATTCCAAATATAAAGTTGATAACTTAAAAATCAAAATAAAAACGATAAAAATGTCTAAACTAAGATTCACTTTGCTCACTGTTAACTTTCAAAGGCATACAACTTTAAATTCTTATAATTCTATATACCTCACTACATATTCCATTTAAAAAAATTAAGAGAATAAACACAAGGTAAACATGTCACGACAAAACTTTCCTTTTTAAAAAAATTTAACACCAATTTAGGAAATGCATATCAAAGTATGTCTACACAACTGCCAAAAGAATTATACTCGAATCACGCGCAGCTTGTTCCACCCATACACTTACTAATGCAACTCCGGGAAGTACAAAATATAAGAAAACATTGGACAAACATGCAAGGGCACTTATGCATTAAGCAGAGGAAAGGACTGGCTTTTAATTACCTTCCTCCAAGCCTAGTGTAGCCTATCTAACGGCTAGCTATAGGGCTTCTTTACCTTGGGACTTAGCCTCGTAGGTGCATCAATGCATTTCGATTCAATTCAAACTTTGTACATAGTCTTCAAGTGTTTTGGCATTCTAGTTATAAGACATATATATATATATATACAGTTTATTGTTAAAAAGAAACTGTTGGCATACATCTTTTATTTTTCCTTATGTTTGTGCTGTTGATAAAAGGCACAAGGCAATAGAACTAAATATACTTATAGATCTACATAAAAATAAAAATAGAGAGAAAAATTGGGGTTAAATGTGAGAATTGTCTGCCACTGTTGGAACATTCATGGTATGACTAAAGACTTTTCTATATAATGAAAGATCCCATACTCATTTTTGCTCTTGTTATGCTGTTGAATAAGCTTCATACTTACAATTCCACATTTGTATCCCTTTGCATCAGCACAAAATACTATTTGTTTGACTTGAACTTCTATTTTTTCTTTGGAGAAATCTTCTTAGGCTGGTCACGCTGCTTCGTGACTCAATTGGTGACCGTTGCAACAGTCCTATATATGTTCAACTTAATATTATCCTTTTAATTTACAAGATTGCAGTCAACTTCTCCAAACTACATTCATCCTTCATCGTATTTAGAATTGACCTTATATTGTCAAACTTTACAAAACTCTTTCCAATTTCTTCCAAAGACTTCTTCACAATGTCCATCTTTGGAATTCTTGCATAATAGATTCACTGATGTGACTTTCCATCATTGTCATGCTGAATTTGCTGAAGTGCTTCTAATTCTAATAGAGTCTTTTAGCCTCTACAGTACTCTCACTGCCGGTATCATTGGGAGATCTATCATCATAAATGTAAAATTCATTACTAGAGTTTCTTCGACTTCTGTTGATTAGTCCTATTCAAAAAAAAAAATATTATGGCATATCCGGCAGATATTAGAGATGCTCCCTCTGTGGAAATAGCAAAACATAAGAATGCATTGTCTATTAGACAATGCAAATACTATCTTCTCAGCCCCCTCAATTTATATAATATCGTACAATGTCGCTAGGGTCCACATAGCACAAACATACCCATACGCAAGCCAGGGATAGTCAACCAAATCACCACAATCAAATGCATTGAACTAAGTCACTAATGGGGTAACTCAGAGCTTGTGATTCATCGAATTTAACCAACTTCCACTGTCATTTCAAGCATCCTACCAAGCAACTAAACCACCGATAGAGTAGCCCAATTACCTGTATAGACCTTGAAACTTAAGTGGGAGATAACATTTATGTTGGCGATTTCATGAAATAGGCAAGCTAAGTCTTACAATATATAAGTACTTAGACATCTCACCCACTATGCCAACCTCACGTTGACACCCATAAATTGAAAAAATAAGTCTCACTATAGGTGAATACTTAAAACTCAGTTTCCTATGTTAACCATTGTTACATTGGCACCCATGACATATGAAAGTGCAAAATCCCACACCACAGTGCCAACTAGGCACACAATCTTTTTATTAGTAATCTAACCAAAATTGTTAATTGCTACATTGTCACTCATGGTATGGACAAATCATGTTTCACAATAAGTAAGTACTTAAAATTCCACATCACCATACCAATTAGGCATAAAGCCTCTTAACAGGTAATTTAACCAAACAATTTATTGTCCATTGGCACCCACGATATAGACAAATTAAGTCTCACATTAGGCAAGTACTTAAAATTTTACACTACTATGCCAACTAGGCACAAAGGCTCTTTAACAAGTAATTTAACCAAAATCAAAAATACTTTTTATCGTGGATATTTATAAAAACCAAAAAATGAATGAAATACAATCATTTTATTTAAATGAAAAAAATAAAAAGTATTTTTTTGAAAGTTAACTTTCAACAAAAGTCAATAGAGGTAAACTCTGGTCAACGCTGGCCAACTGCCAGAGTCCACGTTAGCTTGGTCAATACCACATCAGCATATTCAATGCCCAATCAGTACCTTTCAGTACCCAGTCAGTGTCCACTTAGCATTTAACGGTAATGGATCGATGGGTCCAGTCAACAGGTTGACCCGTTGACTTGGTTAAAATTTTAACCATCTTCAACCTTCAAGCGGGTCGACCCAGTTACTTGACCCTGTCATAACTTTCAACTGCGATCTCCATTTTACGCGATTCCATTGGCGTTGGAATTGCCTTGTTATGGGCAATTACCCAAAGAGAAAAACATAACCAGTCTATAACACATAGATATGATCATTTATTCATTGAAAAAGGGATATTCGACAACGATTCGTCGACAAAACAACACCAATATATTTGTCTTGGTACGGGCAACAAAACCCAAGCCTCAATTTGATTCAATGTCAACTTAATCACAACAATTAAACAAAGTTTATACACGGCTAAACTAATAAGTTTCTCAAAACATTTTTTATAATAAAAATTGAGGCCCCAAAAGTATATTCATTCAATACGAAAATCTCCATAAACAAAACACAATGCTTCAACATTTTGCATCACAACGAAATTGAACCAAACACAAATTAGATCCACACAAAACTTAAATGATGAACATCTCATATGAAAATTTAAACACGAGTTTACAACCGAAATTGATAGTTTATCCAAAATTAAACTTACGTACTTACTCCATTCAATTCCAAAATCAATCAAAAACATAACCCATGCCATCAATTTTATCTCAAAGAATTTATCAAGCATTGAAAAATGTTATACGAAGAACAAAACCCACGAGAAAACCAAAACAGGTTTACAAGATTTCAAAAATTGGGTTTCACCATAAATATAAAAACGTGGATATCCATAACCAATAACAGATAATGAACAATAGTCCTTGCACTTATACCAATTGTTAGAATTTAGTATATACTGTTATGCTAAAATACTGACTCACAATTAAATAATCTAGCATACACATCCCAAGATCTACACATGTTTAGAATCTGTATTTACCAATATATTAGTAAGGATAATAACCTCCATATACTAAGGAAGATCTAGATCAGTTTCCTCAGTTACTTATAAAACAGAAGCAGTACCAATGAACTCAACAATCTCCAACTCATTTTCTTTATTTTGTAGTAACCTTAGCACACACATTATACTATCTTATATAGATAATAGTCATGTGATAGTCACATGACTCATCTCCACTTATAAATTAAAGATAAGCCGACTAGGCTTTCAGAAAATACTGGGTCCTTTAGTAGAATAGGCTGACTGAAGTATTATGGAGAGAGTGTGCCCAAGGGCTTCACTGCAAAATGTTAGTAACCAAACATAGTCACATTACTGGTACAATAAGCCTTTGTAAGTCAATCTCATGATTATGGACAGGCCACACATTTAAATTCTAACAAGATATATACCAACTAAGATAAGTATGAGGGTCGACAATGGCGGAGCAAGAGCTAAAATCAAGGAAAATAGTTGAATCCATGTGACGGAACACTGCCGAGAATTGGGATTTCCATACCCGCCATTGTCCATCTACTTCCCATTTTATTTTCTCTTTGTTTTCTTGTCAAAACCCCTACATTAAACACCCATATTGCTATGTAACCAACTACCAACGATAACAACCAGTAAAATAGAATCCATGTGATGGAACATTGCCGAGAATTGGGAATTCCATACCCGCCATTGTCCATCTACTTCCCACTTTTCTTTCTCTTTGTTTTCTTGTCAAAACCCCTATGTTAAACTCCACCATTGCTCTGCAACCAACTGTCAAAGATAACCACCAAAAAAATATAATACATTTGTCAGAACAGTGTCAAGAATTGGGATTTTCATACCCGCCACGATCCATCTACTTCCCATTTTTCTTTCTCTTTCTTTTTTTCTTTTTGTCAAAACCACTAGTTAAACCCCACCATTTCTCTGCAACCAATTGCAAAGGATAACAACCATTAAAATAAATTCAAAAAAGTAAAATAAAATTATAATAATAACAATAATAAAAAAAGGTGCGTGAATGGGAACAAGGCATCCCAATATGTTGGAACCTTCCAAACCTGCACCGTAATATTATTAAAGAAAAAATAAAAAGTTCTAAACCAATGGTCATAAAACAACTCGAATGGGCAAACAAAACCCAAAAGCAAACAAAAAAAAAACCCCAAACCTGGCCTCTTTAAAACCTTATACTAAAAATACCTTAGTGGGGAAAAATAATACAAAGAAAAAGTACCAAGGTTAATTACAAAAGAAAAAAAAAAGATAAGAACAACCCCTCAAATCATTTTGGAGAAAAAAAAAATGGACTTGAATAGTTTTAGGAGCCTTAAGCGGAACACCTTGCACCCCCAACTAATGAAAAAGCAAAAGCTTATCCATAAAATTCCACTTAGAACCTTTATATAGATGATAAGCCTCTTTAATAGCTCGATAAATAAATATTAGGGACTTAACAACAGGAATCAAAGAACTCTAAAAACAAGATTCATTTTTGACAAACCAAATTGAGGAAAAAAAATGGAGATAATAGCAGCACTCGAAAGATTAAACTTCTGATCACTCAACTGAACCTCCATGGGATGGATGAACAGCTCTAAAACAGACCCGAACCTAAAAAACCTAGCACCAAAAATGGAAGAAAACCAATCCCAGACAGCCGAGGGTGAGAAATAAAGAGGTGAGAATAAGTTTCTGAATGATGCTTACAAAGATAACAGTGAGAAGCAAATTTGAATCCACAACGATGCAAATTATCATCAAGCGGAAGTTTACCATTAAAAAGTTGCCAAAACAAAATCGAATGAGATGGAGGAATAAACAAATCCCAAATTAAATGGATCCAACGAGGAATAGAGCCATCCAACGAATGAAGATAATGAATATGCATGCCTTGAAGATTGCCAACCATCGTAAGAAAATTTCCAAACTAAAATAAAATAAGATGTAAGGTCCAATTTTATTTGCTCAATTAAATCAACAATATGAGGAAAAGCAATCTAGAAAAAGCAACGAATATTCCATGTACCATCCAAAATCGGAAAAGATGAAACCAGCAAATCTGAATCCTCAACAGAACGAAACAACCTATTAAGCGGCACGGCCACCCAATTATCTTAACATAAACATATCTTCAAATGCTTGCCAATAATCCAACAATTCTCATCAAACAAAACCCTATACAACTTAGGCATGGCCAGCCAAACAGAAGAAAATGACAAAAAAAATTGTGATCAAAACATCCAAGTAAGTTTAACAAGTAAAGCTCTATTAAAAGAAGCTAAATTATTCAAACCTAACCACCCCACCCCCCACTTTAAATGAATAGGAACATTTGTCCTGAGCCACAGTAACTACCTTTTTCTTAAGAACATAACCCATCCAAACAAAATATCAAATGGACTTGTTTAAAGAAGAAGGCAAATTCAAATGCCATTTGTAAATCTTAAAGGAATGAACAAACATAGAAGTAATGACATAATCAACAAAACATACCCGACCAGCGAGAGAAATAGCATTGCCTTTTCAAGACTCCATCTAAGCTCTATTTTTGTCAGCAATAGGAAGCAAATGAGCAATGGTAGGCTTTCTCTTGAACAATAGTAAACCCAAATAAGTATAGGGAAAGCTGCCTCTTTTCATACCAATAACATTGAGGAGATCTTGTTGCTGCACAGCTGAAACAGACTAGCTAAAAAAATAACAGACTTTTCCCAATTAACCAATTGCCCAGATAATCAGCCTTTTAAATTAAAAAAAATCCATAACAACCCTAAGATTGCGACAATGCCACGACAAAAAAGTTAGACATCATTAGCATATAGTAGGAGACTGAATACCTCAAGAAAGCATAGACAACAGAGAACCAGAAGCAACCAAAGACTAGAGATACCGACTGAGAAAAAGTAAGACATCATCAGCATATAGCAAGTGAATAGGAGAATGAACAAGTCAAGAAAGCATAAACAATAGAGAACCAGAAGAACCAAAGACTAGAGATACCGACTGAGAAAATTTTCCCAATACTGAAAATAATAGGCGAAAGCATATCACCTTGCCTAAGCCCACTCGAACAGGAAAAATACCCATTGGGAGTGCCATTAAATAAAATAAAAATACGGGCTGATTTGAAAATAGCTTCAATCCACGCACAAAACTTAGGACAAAACTAGAATATCTCCAAAAATTTTGATGAAAAGGGTCATCTCATCGTATCAAACACTTTTTTTTATATCAATCTTCATAGCAACATTTTCCCCAAAACATAGCTTCTGCATCAAATTCACACAATCAAAGGCAACATCAATACCATCTTAAATTTGTTTGGCCTCGGATAAACCCAAACTGGTTAGTAGAAACTACTCTACTAACAACATGAGCCAAACAATCTACCAAAATCTTTGTAATAATTTTCAATAAAAAAATCCCCCCATTCCCCCCCCCCACTATTGGCTTAAAGTTGACAATGGTGAAAGCATCAAGGACATTTTGCAGAATCAAAAAATTAGAGTTAAGCCTCAATTGTAAAAAGTCCCGTGTGAAAGAAAATTGGACTACCTCAATAACCAACAACAACGTTGAAAGAGCTCGAAAAACCATCAGGACCCGGGTTACTATAAGGATCCATATCAAAAATAACATTTCTGACTTCTTACCATCCAGTTGTTCACATCATAAATCGAACTCGGAATCACATCCGAAAGCATACCCAATATGTCTAAGAAGAAATCAAGTCCTCTGAAAATAATTGCTAATAAACATCTATAACGTGTCACTGTGTAACTGCATGATCAATGCTAACCAGGCCATCAATAAAAAGAGATGTAATAGGCTTATCAACCTTGCGAAACCGTAACAAAGAATGAAAAAAGGAGGAGTCATGGTCACCATTCTTAAGCCATTTATCCCAAGCCTAACCACAAAGCATCAACTTTTGATTCCATAATAAATTATCCAAAGGTTCATAAGCTTGGACTTCCTCTTGAAAATAGCCTCTGAGAACCCAACGACAGCCATCCTATTTTAAACCTCCTGGAAACGAGATCCCGCCTTAGCAATCTAAAACAAAATATTGCTGAAAGATGTAGAATTCTAATCTCTCATTCCAAACTTAACCAGTTTTAACTTCAACATGACTCTAAGCATTAGATTACCATAAAACCTCAGAATTCCAAATAGACAAAATAACATCCAAAAAGCCATGATGATTGGTCTGCATATTTTGAACCAATACGAACGGACCAAACCCAAATCCTTCATACAAGATAAAAGCAGGGGATTCTGATATGACTGATATCTGGGCAATGCCATACATGAAATTGTATTCTAGAAATCCAAACAAGTAAAAGAAGCCAAGAATCTATCCAACTTAATTTCTATAAAAGAACAGCCACCACATCTAGACCAAGTGAAAAAAGAACCTGCGACATTTTTAAAACTGCAGCAAACTCATCACAAGAAATATGACAAAGGGCAAGACCTATATGCTCATGGGAACCCATGATAACATTAAAATCCCCAATAACTACCACAGATCATCCACTGACAGAAAAAAATTAGACAAACAAGACCAAAGATAACGGCAAGGCTTATAAAGCATATTAGCATAGACAAAAGTAATAGAAAGAGTAGTACACTGAAAAACAAAAGAAGCCATAATATGTTGATTATCCAAATAGCCAATAGAAACATCAGAGAGCGAAGAGGCTATTAGAAGCCAAATAGTAGGCAAAGCATCTAACTTTTGATTAACAAGATCAATCTTAAATGCAACTATTATGGTGAAAACTAAAAACTTGCAAATGCATGATTCAACAAGTAATAAGTGATTTTTATAAATAAAAAAAATCGAACATCGATCCCACGAGTAAAAATGTCTCTAATATTGAAAGTAAATCTATTGTTAATCAAAATAAGAAAAGTAAAAAGTGTGTTTTGTTTGATTGATGTTGTGTAGCAAAACAAGAATTAAAATAAAAGCAATTGTGAAAGCAAGACAAGGCAACGATAGTAAATAATAAATACCTGAAAGATTGATGAAATAATGATTATGACTTCACCACTATTACTCTTATTTAGTGTAATGCATGATAAATTCATTAGTTTAACCTCCCTTTAACCAAAAGTAACTAGAAGTTGATTCCTCAATGCATTCTAGTTTAGCAAGCACAAGGTATTTAATTAAACCTAATCTAAACACCAAAATTTAAGCCCTGCCCAATAAGCTCTTGTCAAAGTTGTCATTACGGCATGCAATATTCCTATTCTCATGTATTTCATTTCCCTTCCATAGTATATCCATTATTCCTAAGCCAATATAATACTAGATCTATCCACATTTTCATGGAAGCATTAAGAACTACAATGAAATATTAACCATGAATATGAATTAAAATCAAACTTGCATTAAAAACTAAATAGTCATAATATGGCTACATAATAATCCTTATAGAAACTTAGCTACTAATGTTCTTAAGAATAGCCATCAAATAATCAAAAGAAAACATATGATGAATAACAAAAAGAATTAAGAAAAGAGAAAACAAATCCAATAGTTGATGGCTGCTGAATTTCTACTTCAATTGCTTCTCTAAATATGCTTCAAGAACAAGGTTGAACTCTTCCACTAGTGCTTGCCAAATTCTTCTTTTCTCCAGAACCATTGTGTAGCCCAAATCTCCTTGATAAAAAACCTTTAAAATAATAAAATAAACCTAATACTCCAGACCTTAGACCTCTGATTTTCTCTCTATATTACCCTCCTTGACTCCTTTCCTTGCCTCCTTGAATGAATGAATTCTAAAGCTTCAAGGTGTATGGTATTTATAGGACAATCTATAACTCTTTAGGAATCAAATTTCCTTTCTACTCTAATTGATTCTCCAATTATTATCCCAATTAATATAATTAGAATAATTTGACCTCCCAAGTGGCATATGATGTTGCAATAATAATACACCTGGCTGGAGAGTGATGATGTGGCAATCCCCAATATCCATGTATAGGTGGCATCCTAGTTGGCAAAGACACTTCCCTTTATATCTTCAATGACCATCAAGCAGATTCTAAGTATACTTTGGATGATCCAATGAACTCCGAATTCATTGATTCTAGTTGAAAAAGTTAGGTCTACGTCTTAGATTTCCATAAATATCTTCATCACACAAAATGCACATTGGGAAGGCAGTCAAATACCAATTCCACCAAAAGAGTGTAAGTCTACCACTACTACTAAGAATGTTGATCTTCTAAATCAAATTGGTACTGATTGGATGATCCAATTACAATGACACTTTATAAAATTGAACCTTAATGAATCAAGAATCATTTTCAACTAGAATCGCACAAAAATTTCATGTGTATCTCTAGATATGATTTTTTCAGTAAAGATTGTGCAGAAATACAATAGTTTCAAGCATATGCTATTCTTTCTCTAAAAATAGAAAAATACAACAATTTAGTAATTTTCATTAACAATTAACTCCAAAATAACTAAAATCCAATATAAAATATGGCAGAAAAATAGTAACTTTTTATGCATATCAGCAACGAAGACAAAAATGAAACATCAATAGAGTTCCAAGCAACCACAGGCTCAACTAAGCAAACAAAACTAGGTTTGTAAAAGGAAAAATAATTATGAAGAGCTCATTGAGAGAAAGAATTACCTATCCGTTGATAATTCCAAAAAAGGACATTCATTGGTTAATAACTTGAGAATCAGCTTTCATCAACGGCTTACTTGTACCATTTTCCTTTCGCTTCTAGATATGCCTCTAACCAATATTTTTTGCAATCCTGTCATGCCTCCAAGATTCCTGCCCTTCCCCCTTATGGAAACATCTATGTCCACAAAAAGAACCACTGAACGATTAGTATTCACCCCAGAAAGATCCACTACTGGCAATTCCTCATGCAAGACCCCATCATTATAAGGCACAACAGTTGTACTGCCTCGCATACCCAAGGCTGAAAGTTCCTCATCAGAATTCACATTAGTTTCCTCTTCAACATCTTGATCAACTTAATCTAACCAAGACTTACAAGTCATGACATCAAGCCCGTCCATGCTATGAATATGGAAGGCCAAAGCCTCAAAACTTTGATTAACTTCTTTTCCATCCAAAGGAACTTGATCTAATAAGTCTGGTTGATTTAACAACTCAAAACATTACTGGTAGAAACCTTATCATGCCCAATTTTAGATGAAGATTCACCAGATTTTGCACCTTGAGAACCAACCACCCCCACATTGTGAACAGCCCCTGAAGGTGTCTTAGAGACCACATCTGCATTGTCTGAAGGTCCAGCTTTGTCTGAAACAATAGCTTTCAGCTTAAAAATCTTGGCCGAAGGCTTAGCTACCTTTTTCTTTCTAGAAAGAGACTTATTCCTTTCTAAAGATCTTAATCAATAACACATGTCCAATACTATTGCACATGGAGCAAAAAGCTAGTAATTTCTCATTATAGCAATATAGGACAACATGCCATCTCGTTCAAAAGCTAAAGTATCAGGTAAAGACACAAATAAATCCACATCAATAAGCAAAAGCACAAAATTACTAAAATTACGTGACAAGTATATACATAAATACGCAGCGGGATCCCAATTCCACAAGCTAAATATGATAAGATTTGTGGATGCAAATATGCCCAAGGAAAATCATAAAACCTAACCCAAACTTAAGCATTTGTTGTCTTTTGTTGTATCGGATTAAAATATAGATCCCGTTCTTGTAATCATAGAATTCCAGGTTTCAAATTGATAGATCCCTGAACCCAAACCTGTCTTTTATCTTCATCAGAAGAAAGAAGAACATGAAAATATCCATGTCCAATTGAAATCAAATACAATGTTTCATAAAGGGAACAGTCAGACCACCCACCGGAGGCAAACTGCATGTATCACTAGCAGAGCCAACTATCACCGCCATATAGGAGGCCACCTTTTGTGTTGGCACATCATCGTTAACCAAGATTGAAGGATCAAGACCCCCTATAACCCTATGCACCCCACCCACGACAAAAAGTCTTTCACACTTGAAGACCTAAGAACTAGTAATCCCACCAAACTTTCCTAGAAAGTCCCCTTAGCAGACTTTGTAAAGGAAAATTATTGACATTTGTCGACTTCAAAGCCATTGGCTGCTGCAACATCAAAATAAGACCATTGGCCAACTTAGAGCTACCACCCAACGAAGAAACCATGGCCAACAAGCCTATTTTAGAAGAAAGAGCTACCAATGGTTCTGTTAAAACCTGATGAAATGCCTCTGCCAAAGAAGAAATAGGGACTAAAGAAGAAGCCATCAGTAGCCAAGCCACCAGAAAGACAGAAAACAGAGAACCACACCAAAAACTAACAAAACGCACTAGAAACTAGCTGGAAACTAACACCAGAAACCATGGCAAAAAAATTAACAAACACGGGAGTCAAAAGAAGAAAAAACATCGATTACCAAACAATGAAACCAAACGTGAAGCCGAGAAAACCAAATATGAAAAAAAAAAAAAAAAAAAAAAACCCAAAGAATGAAAGCTAATTGTGAAGCCTGAAAAAGATGTCCAATAGCATGTTAGAGAAACATAAAATATCATGCCCAAAACCACTCCTCCGAAATTACAAAAGCCATCTCAATCCAAGTTAGTAATAATAATAATAATAATAATAATAATAATAATAATAATAATAATAATAATAATAATAATAATAATAATAATAATAATAATAATAATAATAATGATGATGATGATTATGATGATGATGATAATGAGTTGATAATGCTAGGGTCAAAATTAGAAGGCTAGGCTAGCACTCCCAAAATCAAACTCAACAAAGCCTTAAAATTTATGAAGGAAAGAAAAGTAACAAAATGTGCCAAAATACAACCCTATGCAGTGCATAACAAAACCGAACAAACCTAAACAACTATCCAACCTCATTAAAACCTGAAAGCAGAAAAACCCTCGTGGAAAAAAACTGCAACCAAGAAAAAGAGTACTAGTTTTAGAACTCAATGAACGAAAGCAAAGTACTTAGTAAATGTATAATAATTATGTCCTAAATTATCATCCCGATGAGCTTGATTACAAAATCTTGACTATTAAATTGCCGAAAAATATTAGTATCTGAGATAACTTTCTTGGTTAAAATTACAGCAACACAATTACCCTCCGAAAAAATATTCAAAGCTCGAAATAATAATAATAATAATTTGAAATTTTATTTAACAAATTAAGAAATACAACTTGCATATCAACTTGGTTATGAACTAGGTCATTTGGACTTGAATGGCTTTCATGTGTGTGTGTAGAACTACCCAATAATATTTTGTATAATAATAATTCAAAAAAAATATTATAATAATAATAATTAGAAAAAGACGAAAGACTACCAAAGGACATCCCAACTAGGTTGGCACCTCCAGAAGTAGCCTCACAAAATAAATAAATAAATAAATGAAAATCAAACTTAACCACAATAGCAAAACCAAAAACCAAAGCAAGACTAAAACAAACAAGACTCAAAGAGCCTAATAATGCGAAACCCAAAAAAAAACCATTGGAAGGACAAAAAGTACAGGAAATACAGACCATCATGAAAAGAAAATAACAAGCCCAAAAACAAAACTTAACAAAAACAAAAAGTCTGACTGCCCCATAAGTCATCAGAATGCGCAACAACACAAAAATCAGGTAACCCATGCTACCACTGATCGGCTGAAGCATGTACACCCCGTTTGCAGAGGATATCAGCAACAAAGTTCTCCTCATGATAAATATAGTGACCTTATGAGGAACATTCAAGAGAAAAGAAAGACAATTAGACCATCAAGCCCGAGACTTCCACAGAACCTTGGAAGAAAATTTTTGTAAAAGATGAACAACAATAGAAGAGACATTCTATTCAGACATTCCATCCAAATAGGGATCCAAGCCATCTCAATGGCTTTCTCAATAGCAAACATAACAGCTAGGAGTTCTTCTTCAAAAGCTGAGACAATCCCAAAATTAAGCATAAAGTAACCTTTAACCGAGCTCTGAGTGGATCGAAAAACCCACCACCACCTCCGAGACTAGGAGCCCCATTAGCTTATCCGTCAATATTAACTTTAGAAGGCGAGCACCAAAAAACTTCCACAATCTTATGAGCCTTGGCCGGCTTCAATAGAACCCTAAATCTTTTAAACAAAATCATGTTTGAAATAGAATTAGACATATGACTGTGAATGAAACAATTCGCCTCCTGAATGGAATGGCCAATCAACACAAAACTTGGCTTAAAGGAATAACCACATCAAAGTGAAAGGCTTGATTAAAAACATTACCATAAGACATTAAAGCCCGCAACAATAGTGGAATGACAGAGACCAAAAACTTGACTAATCATTGACACCTTCAAAGTCGCCAAATACAACCCCAAACAAGAGTTGGAAACATCCAGCTTTTGCCCAACCAAGAAGAAATAAAGTCCTAAACAGCAACCGCAAAAGGACAGGAAATAAATATTAATAATAATAATAATAATTATTATTATTATAATTATTTTATTAATTGAAAGGAGATTAACTAGGAGAAGAGATAATCAAAACATCCCAGCTAGGCTAGCACCTTCTGAAATAAATAAAATGTCATACAAAACAAGTCCAAAAGAGAAATATCAACAGGGCACAAAAATCCCCAAAAATAAAACAACAATAAGAAAAACCTCAAAGTAAAAAACCACTAGAAAAAACAAGACAAGCCTAAACACAAATCTAAACAAAATGGAAGCTACGATCACCCCACAAATCCACCCACATGATGAGAAATACACCGACTAGTCAAATAAAAACTTCACTCATCCTTAGAAGCAAACAATGTAATCTTTGATCGCTCATCCACCACCATATTACGATTATTACCTTCCCTCTAAATATGTGCAACGCGGAAGGAAATAGAATCTATAATCTTATGCACATGTGGCCAAGCAGACAACAATTTCCATGGCACATTCAAAGACCTATCTCTATGGAGCTGAACAACAATAGCAAAGTGACTTTTCCAGTGAAAAGAAACAACATAACCAAAAGCCTTAATAACTGCCCACAACTCTGCTTCAAAAGTAAAAGCATTAGAATAGGAGACGAAAAACAACCTTTAATAAAACCACAAGAAGTCCTAAATACCCCACCACAACCAGCACACCTTGGACTACCCAAGGCCACCCCATCAATGTTCAACTTAATCCAACCTGGCTTCGAAGCCAACCAATGAACAGGAATAACACCAATAGCCTTAGCTAGCCTAGGAGCTACACCCAAATCCTGAAGAACAAACAAATCTGAAACCCTATTGAACATTGTGCCATTATGCAAAGGATTAGCTTATCTGATAGATCTATAAATAAACACCCATTCTGAACATAAATGAATCATAGCATTTGCAAAAAGAACTTTATTACTGCTAAACCAAATAGACACTAAAGCTGCAACAATAATAGCCTGCAACAAACTGCCAATGAACTATTATGCAACACCATACAGCGAGAAATAAAATCACTCATAGAACCAGAATGGTCCATAGAAATTTGAAAAAGCTTGCCCACAAAGGAAAAGATGAGATATATCCTTAAAAGCCATATCTATAAAGAGCAATAAGAATAAGAAGAAATACCCATGCGAGCAACCATATCATTAGTAGGCAATCGACCAAGCAACAACTGCCAACAAAAAAACTAATCTCAAAGGCAGAATATGCCTAGCCCAAATAAAATTAACCCACTGCGGTGGAGAACCATGATAATCAAGCAAAAAATTATAAAAATTCTTGCAATCCAACGCACCCAAAGAATCCAAAAGTCCAAATAAGCCTATCAGGAATTGCTGAAAAAATCACTGAGTTCAAAATACTATAAATCTAAGGAAAATCCACCTTAAAAGAAGGCGAAAGAAACCAATCACTATTACTATTCCTCTACTCTGAAATTAAAACATCAGAGTTACCAATCTCCGCAAAATGAGACAAAAAAGAAATTAAAAGAGATCCAATCTAATTATCCAGCTAAAATTTAATCTTAGAACCATCCCCCACCAACCATCTACTATGCAACATAATAAGATGATAAAAATCTTGAAGAAAAGGCCAAATAGAAGAATTAACATAAAATCTATTAGCTTGTTCAAGCTTGTGAAGATACCTCATCCTTAAAAAATTCAACACCAATGACTCATTAGAAATAAAATTCCAAGTGAATTGAGCAAGCAAGGCAGAGTTAAGAAATTTCAAATTCTTAATACCAAGACCCCTCAATCTAACCGGACGACAACAAATAGCCCAAGCCACTATAACATTTTTGGAATGATCAACAAAACTAGTCCAAATAAAATTTCTAATAGCCAAAGAAAGCTTTTTTCATAATAGAAGTCGGCCAACTGTAGATGATAAACACATGAATGAACATGGAAGTAATCATCGCATTAACCAAACACACCCTACCAGCCATAGACACAATTACCGCCACTGCCAAGAAGAAATGTAAGCTAAAATCTTATCAGCAATAAGACGAAAATTTGAAGCTATAAGAGAACCAAAAAAGAGAGGAGCACCTAAATAAACAAAAGGAAAAGCTCCATTTTTCATACCAATTAATGAAAGAGTAGTGGCTTTTCGATTATTAGAAATGCCTTTGCCAAAAAACACCGAAGATTTATGCTAGTTAATCTTCTGCCTTGAAATCAACTCATAATAAGAAAAAAACTCCTTCAACAAAGCAACATTCTGAATCGAACCATTGCAAAACAAAAGCACATCATCTGCAAAAAGAATATGAGAAAGATCATTTGAATCTTTAGAGTACGCTCATTACAATGAACTTAATGCAAAAGTAGACAACTCAAATAATCTTCAGCAAAATCAAAAAGAAGGGGTGATAAAGGATCACCCTGATGAACTCCTATCGAGCATTTAAAATATCCCTCCAGAATACCATTAACAAGGATAGACATATGGGCCGAACCAAAAATTGCTTAAATACAACTACAAAAAGCCTCAGAAAAACAAAAAAAAGCTTAAGAACCTCAACGATAAAATTCCAGTTCATTGAATCAAAAGCTTTCTTGATGTCAGCCTTCAATGCAATATTGCCACAAAAGCACTTCTTATTCAAAAGATTAACACATTCAGAGGCCATAATAATACAATCTTGAATTCTCTGACCCTTGACAAAACCAAATTGATTCTCAGAAATGACACAAGAAGCAACAATAGCCATACGATCAACCAAAACTTTAGAAAGAATCTTGTACAAAAAATTACCTAAAGCAATGGGGCAAAATTGATCCAAACTAATTGCCTCTGGAACTTTAGGAACCAAGACCAAAAAAATTGAGTTTAGACTAGGAGCAATGAAACCCAAACTAAATAAACATTCAAAGATTTTAAAGCCACTTTAACCCATTTAAGCTTCTGAATTACAATCATCATATCATTACCCACAACAAATTCCTGCCACACTGAACGAACCAAATCCAAGAAACCTTTATGCAAAATCCACATACTCTGTTTCCAAAAAGATGCCTCCGCCTTTTCTATTACCTCAAAAGAATTTAAACTCTCAGCCATCACGTCCTCTTTCAAAACCTCTATCAGAGTTGGCAAAGGCAAAGTTGTAGAAGCATAAACAAGTCATGCCGGCATCCACTAACCCCGTTGACTCAAAAACATCCTGTTCATCCTCCTCCACACTCTGAGCCCAAGACTTCTTAGAAACAATGTTTAACTCCTCCAAAGAATAAAAGAAAATTTATAGAACATCAGAGGATTAATTCACCATAATTCCATACTAACCGAAATGCTGATCAGGCTAAGCAACTCAAAATAATTATGCAAAGGTACTCTATCTCGAGAGCCATCATTAATTCCCAAACAAGAACCAGCAATTACGTGATCTTTCTGAGCAACCTTAAAAAGGTTCATCCTCCTTCGGACAAAAAACCCTCTTCAACTTCTCCACCGCCGATTTGGCAAGGTTCTTAGTTACTTGGGCGTGCTTGTTAACCTCTAGCCTCTGACAAGAGAAAGTAGCATGCCCCATGCTACTACAAGCATTACAAAAATTCAGAAATGTTATCATAAAACAAGTTGATAAAAGTACTGCCACATTTTCTATTTAACGAAATCGACTCTGGAAAGTGTGAAGAAAGGTCCACATCCACAAGAACTCGTGCATAATGCCCAAACTCTCCATCCATAATAGTATCATGAATCTTCAAAGGAACACCAACACATCTTGCCAAATCTGACAAAATCTGAGGGTGCCAAAAAACCCAACTCCAGTAAAAATGAACCCACAAATGAACATTTCTAAAAGTCCGGATTGAAATTTCGATGACCAAGCTTGCAACTGTAAAACACCAGGCTTTAGATTTATGGAATCCAGAGACCAAATCCAGCTTTGCTTCTCTTACGAATGCAGCAAAGCCTGAAAATAACTTCCCAACGAAATTAACTTCCACGAAAAGAGATTCCAAAGTTTACACATTTTTTCTTTCAACTCACTGAGAATCCATGGCTTATCACCTTTAGCCAAAACCACTCAAACAATTAAGGAATATTTTCACAATGATATCCTCTTGGAATAAGCAACTTCATTTAAATCCACCAAAACCATACCTCAAACAAGTGATGGAGCAGCCAAAGAAGGTAACACTCCTAATTAAGGAAGCTTTTCCCTAACAATCCAGGCGAAACTGCATCCCTTTGGTCTGACACAATCAGACATAGCCGAAGAAAAATGAACTGCAAAAATTGAAGCCGGAGCAGAAACTGGAAACTACAAATCCTGAACTACATTGTGCACTACCACCAAAATTAAAACTGAAGCTTATGTGTCCTGCTTGGCAACCGCTGCAAAAGAGTTTCCAGCAACCTTGCCATGTTAATTAAGCCCTCGGATGCTCGCAATTAAATCCCCAAGATTGAAATAATAATCCCTAGCCATGAAGAAACCAAGGAAACCAACACAGAAGTGCCAACTAGCAAAACGAAGAAATGCCGACCAGCAAATCCTACTTGCAAAAGCCCCGACCTATAGATGTTGCCAACGTGGAGCAGCCAAAAAAACAAGCCAAGCTAGAAGAAAGTCACTACCAAAACCAGAAACCGTCGTACAGCAATGCCAACGTGCTAAACTAGAAATCGCCGTGCAGCAGCCAATGCCAAAGCACACAAAACTTGTCATGCAGTAGAAACTGTCGTGAAACCCAAAAACTACAACGAAGGAAAAGATGAGCTATATCCTCTGAAGCCATACCACATAAAGAGAAACAAGAACAAGAGAAATACCCATGTGAGCGACCTTATCATCAGTAGGCAGCCAACCAAGCAACAACCGCCAACAAAAATAATAGGAAGCAATTCCAAACAATGAGACCAACAAGCCTTATAAATAGCAGGAACCATGTGAGACTTAAAACTGATCAAATCCACCACATATTTTGAGTCACATTCCAACCAAATCCAATCCCAAGCTTTATCTTTAGCCAACTCCAAAGAATGAATAACAACAAGCAACACAGCCTCAACTCAGCAAGCTTTAATAATAATAATAATGATGATGATGATGGTGGTGGTGGTGGTGGTGGTGGTGGTGATTAAATGAGCTACCTCAGAGAAACTGAAGCAAGGAAAGCCCAACTAGGTTGGCTCCCCCTCCACCACAGGCCTCCACAAGAAAATTTATTAAGTAATTGAAAAAAAATTACAAAGTCATTAAAACAATCCACAAGGAAACAAAACAAACAATTGAACACCAACCTTATAACTAGTATATAAAAAACCCTATAAAGATAGGGAAAAAGAAAGCCAAAATATTAAGCAAATCTAAACACAGAACCAAACAAATAAGATTTGTGAGTAGCCACACAAAAATCTAGAAATGAGTACCACCATTGTTGTAGAGAAAGATAAAGAGCACGCTTAGAAAGACAATAAGCAACTTGATTACTTTCTCGATAAATGTGAGAAGCTTTGAAATAAATAAAGGCAACAAAATCCAAACAATGAGACCAACGAGCCATATAAATAGCAAGAACCTTATGAGACTTAACAGTGATTAGATCCACAACATATTTGGAATCACATTCCAACCAAATCTAATCCCAAGCTTTATCTTTGGCCAACTACAAAGCATGAATAACAGCAAGTAACTCAGCCTTAAAAGCATAAACAACACCAAAAGGCATAGTAAAACAACCTTTGATAAACCCCCTACTGTTCCTGAAAAATCCGCCACCACCTACAATCCTAAGAGACCCCAAAGTAGCTCCATCAGTATTAACCTTTAGCCAATAAGGTTTCAGTAGCTGCCATGTGACTGAAATAATTTGAAGAGCCCGAGCATGCAATGGCTTGACCCCAATTTTTCTAACAATAAGCAAATTAACAATTGTATTAAACATGTTCCCATTATTGGAAACATTGGCCTCTTTAATGGCACAACTAATAAACTCCAAAGCTTGACTAATAGGAATTGTAACCCCTACATGCACATAACGATTTCTAAAAAACCAAATAGAAGAAAAAGCTTCAACAATTGTTGCAGCCCATAAAACATTAAGCTAGCAACTCAACTTAACACGAATAGCCCAAAAAACCAACTTATTTAAACCACCAGAAAGAACAAGTTGCTTCCCAAACAAACTCATAATGAAATCCCAAATTGCCAAAGCATAAGGATAGGAAATGAATAAATGTTCAATTGTTTCACTGCTAACCTAACACAGAGCACATTAAAAAAAAACGTAACAACCACGATGCCTTAAAGCAGCGGTTCAACATCACCTGCCAACAAAGACAACTTCTCGAAGGTGGAATGTTGGGAAACCAAGTAAAATGCTCCCAAACCCGAACAAGAAAAAGATCAAAAAAACAGTTATAAACATGTTTGCAAGAAACCTCTCCAGAAAAAGAAGGGCACCAAACCAAAAAGTCAGTAAAATAAGAAGATATGCAAATCTTTCAAATTCTGGAAACCACTTCCGAATAATAACTCAAAAAATGCAACAGAAGCCAAGTTCCATTCGAATTCACAAAATCCTTAGCCAATAAATTTGGATCCCAAACCTCATTGCTCAAATTAACAAAGTCTGAAATAACAAAACTTGAGCAATCATCCTGCCAAAACTGAACTTTAGAAGAAATCCCTACAATCGACATATAGTCTTTCAAAATCTTAAATAGCATTGACCTATAGAAGGCCAAATAGAGGAAGTTAAATAAAAATGATGATTAAATTTTCTTTAAAACTGTGACCTTAAGAAACTATGCACAAAAGAATAGTTTGAAAGCACATTCCATGCCAGCGTACTCAATAAAGCATAACTAAAAAAAGCAAGATTCTTTATACCTAAATCTCCCACTTTTAAAGGAGAAGTACAAACTTTCCAAGCAATCGGAACAACAGTAACAATATTAATATTATCAATCCACAAAAAATTGCAAATAGCTTTATTCAACAAAGTGATCAACGAAGCTAGCCATTTATAAATAAAAAATGAATGAACAAAAAAAGAAGTTATGAACAAATTGATAAGACACAACCGAATAGCATGAGATAAAACCTTACCCAACCAAGCATCAAATTGCATCAGGATCCGATCCACTAAAAGCCTAAGATGAATAATCTTCGGTTTGCCATTTCAAATAAGAACTCCTAAATAAACAAAAGGCAAAGAACCATGCCTAATTCCCACCTGATGAACCAATGTAGAATAATGAGTAAGAGAAACATAATTTCTAAAATAAATAAAATATTTATCCCAACTGACATGCTAAATTGATAAGTCACCATAGACACTAAAGACCGAAAGAACCTTCTGAACATTTGATTTATTACAATGGAAAAACAACAAAATATCATCCGTATACAAAAATTGTGTAGGAGCCGAAACATGCCTAGTAGCAGGCATAGCACTAATCTCACCAATTCTCACCTTATGTTGAATAAGCCTACTGAGAAAATCTTCAACAATACCAAAAACAAAGGAGACAGCGGATCCCCCTGCAGAACACCTTGAGAACACAAAATTAATTACCCAAAAGGATAACCATTCAAAAGAATTGAGACTCATACAAAGGATAATATGTTGACCACCCACTAACAAAATAAAAAACCCAAAAGCATGAAAAGCACCTTTCCAAAAAGACCATCAAAAAGTGTCAAAAGCCTTGTGAATATCTATTTTCATAGCCACATTCCAACCAAAACTTTTCTTGTCAAGTAAATTGGCACACTCAAAAGCCTTAGAAATACACTTCTAAATAGATCTACCTCGAATGAAACCAAATTGATGAAGCAAAACAATCTGATTAGCAATTCTTGCTAAATGATTTGACAACACCTTACTAATAATTTTAAAGAAGAAATTACTTAGCACAATTGGCTGAAACTTCTCATTGGTAATCGCATCATCTAACTTTGGCAATAAAATCATAAAATTAGAATTCAAACCAGATGGAATAAAGCAGGTTTGAAAGAAAAATTTAATCCTTGCCACAACATCCAAAGCAATGATATCCCAACATGACTGAAAAAAAGCCCAAAAAACCCATCAGGACCTAGAGCACTAGAAAAAAAGAATCCTCTTAGAATGATAAAAAAACACTACCATAAACAAAAGTAAAATAATGAAAAGACCAAGAAATTGTTACTTGTTGTTCCTCCGCTAAAACGATAGAGAAATCATGCAGCAACAAATCATGAACTTACACCCACATAGTCGAATCTAAAGACAAAGCCAAACCTTCCCTCTTGTTTAAAGCTAAAAGAACAAAACCAAAAGAATCCAATGAAGAACACCAATCTATCAAAGGCTCTGAAAGACAAATAACACAAAAAGATTTAAGGGCTTTTTAGGTATCCACATTCTCAAATCCCCTGCAATTCCAATAGAAACACTTCATTAAGATAAGGTGGAAGATTCCCTAGTGATGGACTTCACCTGTTCTTTAGTAATTGAAGATACTCTGACCCAAGATTTTCTCCAATTGTTATTTTCAATATTTATTAATTTGTTTGCTTTAATATTTGAATTTGCCAACATAAAATCCCCCTTTTGTCTTTTTAATTTTACTTTAATTGGAATAGAAATAGTTTGATTCTCAGTCTCTGTGGAATCAACCTGAACTTACTGCTACTACGGTAGTGTTTAAATTTAGTAATTAATTTTGGTGTTTACTTTACGCGCCAAATTTTGGCGCCTTTGCCGGGGACAGTGCGTCAATTTCTTTCTATTATAATTTTAGTATTAGTTTGCTTTTAGATTTTGTTGTTTCAGGTGCATGACTAGACTATCAAAAGAAAGAGATACGAGCTTAGACAGTGATTCTGAATTTGAGGAGATGGCAGCCCCTGCTAACAACAACAGACCTCAAACTTTAAAGAAGTTGGCTGCTCCAAATTTAAATTCTCAGCCTCTTTGCATTGAATTTGCTGAAGTGCAAGCTTCATTTGAATTAAAATCTGGATTAATACACTTACTCCCAACTTTCTTTGGTCTTGTAGGTGAGGATCCCCATAAACATCTGAAGGAGTTTCATGTAGTTTGCTCGGGGATGAAGCCGCATGGTGTGACTGAAGAACAAATTAAGTTACATGCTTTTCCTTTCTCACTTAAAGATGCAGCTAAGGATTGGCTATACTACCTTCCTTCCGGTTCTATCAATTCTTGGATTGAAATGAAGCGATTATTTTTAGAGAAGTATTTTCCTTCTTCAAAAGCTGCCAATATAAGGAAAGAGATATGTGGCATCCAACAACATGATGGTGAATCGCTATATGAGTATTGGGAACGGTTTAAAAAATTGTGTGCTAGTTGCCCTCAACATCAGATTAACGAGCAACTCCTTATCCTATATTTTTATGAAGGAATGCTACCTATGGAAAAGAGTATGGTGGATGCCGCAAATGGAGGTGCTTTAGTTGAAAAGACTCCAGAAGAAGCCAGACGCCTCATCTCTACTATGGCTACTAATTCACAGCAGTTTGGCTCACGAACTAACCCTCCAGCAAGAAAAGTTTATGAGGTAAGTACTTCTAACCTTGAGCGCCAGATTTCTGATTTAACCTCTTTAGTTCGCCAGTTGACTGTAGGGAATGCTCAAGCTACCAAGGCTTGTGGGATTTGCTTTGTTGCAGATCATGCTAAGGATTCATGCCCCACTCTACATGAAGATTAGACCATTCAGCAAGCTAATGCAGTTGGCGGATTTCTGGGACAACCACAACATAAATATGATCCTTTTTCTAATTTTTATAATCCTGGATGGAAAGATCATCCTAATTTGAGTTATGGAAATAACCCCAGACAAAACTGTTACCAACAACTATACAAACCAAGACCACCACCCGCAGAACCTCCTCAATCAGGTATGTCATTGGAAAATATAGTGAAAGCTTTAGCCACTAACACTCAACAATGGCAACAAGATGCAGCAAATAGATTTCAACATTTGGAGAATCAAATGAGCCAAATAGCAACTACTGTGGGCAAGCTTCAAGCTAATCAATCTGGGCAACTACCATCTCAACCAATCAATCCACGAGAAGAAGCAAAAGCCATTACTTTAAGAAGTGGGAAAGAAGTGGACAACTCAAAGAAGGACAATCCATAAATTAGAAAGACGCATCAAGGGGAATAAGAAATTAAAGTTGAAGCATCACCCAAGGTAAATTCAAAATCTCTTAATATTTCGTCTAACAATTACATGGTTGCTCTTTTTCCTAGCAGATTGAACAAAAGTAAAAAAGATGAACAAGAAAAAGAGATGTTGGACACTTTCAAAAAGGTTGAAATCAATATTCCACTTATCAATGCTATCAAGCAAATCCCTCAATATGCAAAGTTCCTTAAAGAATTATGCAACAAGAAGAAAAAGTTAAGAGGGAATGAATTGGTAAGCGTAGGTGAAAATGTGTCTGCGGTTTTGCAAAGGAAGCTACCTCCGAAATGTAAAGATCCAGGTATGTTTACTATACCATGTATCATTGGAAATTCTAAAATTGAACGTGCCATGCTAGATTTAGGAGCTTCCATTAATGTGATGCCTAAATCAATGTATGATTCTTTACGATTGGGCTCTCTAAAAGATACAAGAGTTATCTTACCGTTAGCAGATAGGTCTAATGCCTACCCGATAGGGGTAGTTGAAGATGTTTTGGTGCAGGTTAATAGAATAGTTTTTTCTACGGATTTCTATGTTTTGGACATGACGAATGATGCATCTTTAAATCAAACACCAATCATTTTAGGCAGACCATTTTTGAAGACTGCTCGAGAAAAAATTGATGTTCATGAAGGAGCACTAACCTTAGAATTCGATGGAGAAGTGAAGACATTCACAATATTTGATGGGGAGTCCATTACTTGAGGAATTTAAAAGTGTTCTTAAAAAAAAAACTCAAAAAAAAAAACCCTATCACACCAGTAGATTGGCTTGTCCCTGTGCATGATGTGGACTTCACTTTTTCAGGGGAGTATTACTTTTCTCTTCATATATTTTATTCATTTTATGCACATTGGGGACAATCTGATTTAAGTGTGGGGGGGTAATTTATGATTATTTAGTTTATTTGTTATTTTGTTAGGTTAGTTATTTAGTTTATTTGTATTTTGTTTTGTTTTTTACTTTACTTTTTATTTGTATTTATGGGCTGAGATTAAGATTAGTGAACATATACTTCGTTGCTTTGTTTACTTTTTTATGTTTCTCATTACTTTGAGTCATGAAAGTAATATTATTATAGATGGAGACTTAGATAAAATGAAGTAAATAGNTTTATTTGTTATTTTGTTAGGTTAGTTATTTAGTTTATTCGTATTTTATTTTGCTTTTTACTTTAATTTTTATTTGTATTTATGGGCTGAGATTGAGATTAGTGAACATATATTTCGCTGCTTTGTTTAATTTTTTCTGTTTCTCATTGCTTTGAGTCATGAAAGTATCAATATTATAGATGGAGACTTAGGTAAAATGAAGTAAATAGCATTTTTAGCTAAATGAATATAGCAATTTGAAGTCTGCTTTAGTAACCTTTTGAATTGGGTTAAATAAAAGCTAGTCTCGGTAAATTAAAACTTAAGTGAGCTTTTGAGCCTTTAAGTTGAATTAATTACTTCTTTTAATCATTTTTGTGAGTGATATTCATGTATGAATTTGTATCTTTAGAACTTGCTTTGACATGCTTATTGAGATCACATTGCTACATTTTTGCATTAAAATGATGAAGGCATTTTATTTTATTTTAGCCATTTAGCCTAAAAAAAGTCAACCTTTATGTTTATCATTGTTTAACCCCTTTGAGCTTTTATGATCTTTTTCTTTGATCTTTAGCCTACATTACAAGCCTTGGACTTGATTTTTGACTACTTTTTCCTATCCTAAGTCTAATTGAGCATTTGGGATGTGTGATGGTGAATTTTGTGGGTTGTTTGGAGCAAAAAGATTGTTTTGACTAAGTGTGGGGGTGATCATACTTATGATGGTTGGTATGAGTGAATTGTATAAAGTGGTTGAAGAAAAATCTTTGGAATTCACATGCTTTGGTGTGTTTGTTGAAAAGAAAAAGAAAAAGAAAAGCAGTAGTAGAAAGAGTATTTGAAAGAAAAAAAGTGAGAAATTTTGTTTTTGTGTAAAAGCATGAGAATTGGGCTAAATGTGATAAATTTAGAGGAGAAAAAAAATAGTTGAAAATTGCTGATGGGTATTAGTGAGATCATATCTTGAATGCTCTGTTGGATTTTGGATGTTAACCCATTGTTTTTCTTATGATTTTTCTTTTCTACCTTACCTTTACCTAAGCCACTTTACAACCTTTTTAAAAGACCTTCGGATTTGTGCTTAATTGTATGCTAGGTGGTGGAGATTAGATTGATAAGCAAGCTTATGGTAGAGCAAGTTTTTGCATTGAATTCGAGAGAATATTTTGAACCTTTTAAACACTTAAGTGATTAGAGAGAATTCTATGAGTTGTTTGCCGAGCTAGTTTAAATTGAGCTTAATTGAGTTGGTTGCTAGTAAGACTGAAGATTGTTGGATTCATGTGGCTGAACAATTGAGATTTTCTAACAAGTATGAGTAGCTAAATCTCTCTCTTGGGTAGGAGTATTATTCATTACTTAAGTACAAGGTGTGAGACTTGGTTTATAAGTTTTAATTCAATTTTAATTATTTAATTTGTGTTCTTCCAATTTATTTGCTTATTATTCAATTCTCTTTTGATTATAGTTTGGATCCATTATAATTATTTGTGCATTGGGTATTTGCTAATTAGTAATTCAATCGTATTGAATGTTCCATGTTTAGTAGCACTTTTGTTAATTTCTTAGGAGAATGCAAGATAGATTAAAGTTTTACAACGTTTGTAGGACTTGTTTATTGTTGGTTGCTATTGTTCTTAATGCTGTTCTGATTTAATTTAGATCACGTTGGTTTAGATATTTCAGAATTAGGATTAATTTACGATCGTATCTGAATTAATTAATTGTGAGAGTTAGAATAAAATTGGACGTGCTATTTTATTCAATCCAACATTGAATGATTATTTTTAGATATATTTTTGTCTGTGATCACCTGTTCTTTAGTAATTGAAGACACTCAAACCTAAGGTTTTCTCCAATTGTTATTTCCAATATTTTTAAATTACTTTCTTTAATATTTGAATTTGCCAACATAAATTCCCCCTTTTATCTTTTTAATTTTACTTTAATTGGAATAGAAATAGTTTGATTATCAGTCTCTGTGGAATCGACCTGAACTTGCTGCTACTACGGTAGTGTTTAAATTCAGTAATTACTTTTGGTGTTTACGACATGCATCACCATTACAGAGGAAAATTTGGCTAGGTTTACATTCGAGCAACAAGTATGGATACTTCAAGATCAATTTTTTCAAGGTTGGTTGATTTCTGCAATTTCACTAAGTGAATTAAGCGATATTGTTGGTTTAAGAGCCTCTCGCCGAATCTGGCTTTCTGTTGAGGAAACCTATGCTCCGCAATCTGACATTACAATGCTGCAATTACGAAATCAATTGCAAACAATAAAGAAAGGTGCGATGAAAATTACTGAGTTTTGCAAGAAAATTGCAGACCATATGACAGCTGGTGGTTTTGTTGTTTCGGATAAAGAGTTGGCTATGTGTATTCTAACCGGATTGGGTTCAGAATATGAAACTGTGTTTGTGAATTTTACAAGTCGACCACCCTTGCCGAGCCTTCAAGAGGTAAAGAATTACCTCATTCATTATGAAACTAAGCTAAAGCAAAATAACGTTGTTCATATGTTCAATTCTGCAAATTTGGCCTCTGCTTTTAATACTCAAGTCAACATGAATATTGCTTCTACTTCATTACCTAGCCCTTCTTCTTCTAGAAAAGATGTTTCTTCTGATAACTTGCATAGCTCAAACAATCATAACATACATTCTCCTGGCAGTTATGACCGTGGTTATCAAGATGACTATAGAGGCAGGTCCTTTGGCAGAGGTTGTAATAGAGGTAGAGGTGGTCGTAATTGGAAACCAATGTGTCAGATTTGTAGTCGTATTGGTCATACTGCTAATGTCTGTTATTATAACACAGGCACGTCTATCTTCAATAATTCTAGTTTTCAACAAAATTATGATCCTAGTTACAGGTCTTATGGATCACAAAGACCTAGATTCCAGGCACCTAGTTCTGGACGTGCAAAGATTAAGTGTGGGGGTATTTGATGGGATGCAATTTATATATATTTTATATACCTTAATACTTGATTTGAGCATGTTTTACTCACTTAAAATGGATTAATTTATATTTTTCTATGTTTTAGGTGGATTTGAGCTTAAAGTGATGAAAAATGAAGAAACAGTAGCAAAATCGTAATTAAACAGAAAAACTGAAAAAGCATTGGCAAAACTGTAATTAACTGGACGTTGGCAACAAGGCAGTGCAACCCAGGTGCAATGCCCAGGCGCCTGGATGGGCGCGAATTTGAGAGTTTATGCTCGTTTTTGTGACTTTTTAGCCCTAGGTTTTAGTATAAATATGTTTTATCATTATAGTAAAGGGGGTAGCCGTTTTTAGAGCAAAAACAACTTCAAGAGGGAGATTTCTAACAATTATGAGTAGCTAAATCTCTCTCTTGGGTAAGAGTATCGTTCAATACTAAAGTATAAGGTGTGAGACTTGGTTTATAAGTTTTAATTCAATTTTAATTATTCAATTTGTGTTCTTCCAATTTATTTGTTTATTATTCAATTCTCTTTTGATTATAATTTGGATCCGTTATAATTATTTGTGGATTGGGTATTCACTAATTAGGAATTCAATCGTATTGAATGTTCTATGTTTAGTAGCACTTTGATTTTAATAATTGCATGCTAAGCTTTTGTTAATTTCTTAGGAGAACACAAGATAGATTAAAGTGTTACAGCATTTGTATAACTTGTTTATTGTTAGGTAATCTTGTTCTTAATGCTTTTCTGATTTGATTTAGATTACGTTGGTTTAGATATTTCAGAATTAGGATTAATTTACTATCGTATCTGAATTAATTAATTGTGAGAGTTAGAATAAAATTGGACGTGCTATTTTATTCAATCCAACATTGAATGATTATTTTTAGATATATTTTTGTCTGTGATCACCTGTTCTTTAGTAATTGAAGATACTCTGACCCAAGGTTTTCTCCAATTGTTATTTCCAATATTTTTAAATTACTTTCTTTAATATTTGAATTTGCCAACATAAATTCCCCCTTTTATCTTTTTAATTTTACTTTAATTGGAATAGAAATAGTTTGATTATCAGTCTCTGTGGAATTGACCTGAACTTGCTGCTACTACGGTAGTGTTTAAATTCAGTAATTAATTTTGGTGTTTACGACACACACCAACTTTGAAACTCCAACTTATCGCATATCTTGAGAAAGCCGCTGACAACATTCTTGGCAAGACGACTCATTTTCCATGTTTTGCCACCCTTTACCGATTTAGATATAGAAGTTTTCACTTAAACCAAAGGCAAATCCTAAAGCGAACCACGTGTTTCCAAATCAATATTCTCATCCTGAACTATAATTGACAACTCCGAATTTGAGCTTTCTAAAGGAACCGCATGGACAAAATCCTCATGCCCCTCAACCTCATCATCTACCTACTTCGTACTCTGAACAACCAATTCAATATCAAAAGCTTGATTTCTAGCAATGCAAGACGTAGAAGGAATCATACCAACTGCATCCTCACACAGTGCCTCAAAGGTATTGTTAGTTATTACCCTAACCAGATCAGCTGTCTTCTAGAATGATCATATCCTACAAAACATTAAGCCCTTCCACTGGATGAACTCTTTCATTCACAAACAGCACCTCTTCTTCAGCCATCTGTTTCATTGCAACAATTTTATTCTTCTCCATCTTCAAGAAAACACCACCATTTTTTTACGACTCCTTCGACTATCTGATGTCCCACATCCTACAATTGGAAATTGCATGTCCCACACTTTTGCAAGTAGAACAAAAAGCCAAGAGATTCTCAAACTCCAAATAAACTGTAAATGCCCCTCCCCCCTTATTAAGCATGATAAACTTAGGTAAAGACTTAGATAAATTGACATCCAACAAGATGCAAGCATAATGACCAAACTCACCAGTTAAAATATTTTGATCAAATTTAAGAGTAACCCCTACACATCTAGCTAAATCTGCAAGATTATGCGGATGCCAATAAACCCAATTAAGGTAAAATCGAACTCAAACCTAAGAGCTGGTAAATTTTTGCTTGTCCGGATTGAAATCAAAGGACCATTCATATAGCTACAAAATACTCGGTTTCAAAACAACATAACCAATTGCCCAAATTTGTTTCTTGTCCTCTTCTGAATACAAAAGCACATGAAAAAACCCTTTACCCAAAGAAATCAACTTCCAACTTTGTAAACCACAAATATCTTAAAGTTTATCCTTCAAAACAGTAAGCTTCCAAGGCTTCTCCCCCTTAGACAGAACCACACAGGCCATCAATGAATGTTTACAAAGAACCAAACGCTCTTCAAAAGTCTTTTCATTAAGTTGCATGGACATAGTGTCACCATTGATCGTAACTTTGCTTGATGTGCCAATAGGAGGAACTGAAATGGACAAGCCACCTAGAGCCGTGGCATACGACTTTCCCAAAGGTGACATGTCAGAATGCAAAACTGGTGCCACTGTAGTAGTTGCACTATAAGTCTGTTTCATGGCTAAACTCGGCTTTAAAGAACGAATTCCATCAAACATAGCACTAGGAGACAGAAAAACAATTTGTACCACCACACTGCATGTTAACCACCACTGGAACCGTAATTTCCAAAACGACAATAGAACCGAAATTCCCAAAACTACACCGTACAACAAGAATTCCAAAAACACAATGAAAAAGACTACATCCACAGTGAATGTCGACCACTGTGTACAATGACCACTTTGAACGAAGAAACCGAGAATAGTTACCACCGTGAACAGCACCAATGAGTCCAAACCAGAAACAAGGAAACCTCTGAAAATGCCGAAGCACCCAGAATTTGAAAACCTATTAAGCATGCCGAATCCAAAGCACCCAAAATCAAAAAAAGTTTTGAACCCAACGATCATCGTGAATGACATTGAACGACGCCGAAGTTGACCACCATGAAGTCGATGCCAGAAGGACTCAAGTGGAAAGCCCTAACTAGTTCGTCCACGCCTTAGCTTCAAAAACTTCAGACTTCATAATCCCAATCCCCAAATAATAATAATAATAATAATAATCAAATGAGCTACCTTGGAGAAACTGAAGGAAGAAAAACCAAACTAGGTTGGCTCCCCCTCCACTACATACCTCCTCAAGCAAATTTATTAAGAATTAGGAAAAAAAATTACAAAGTCAAAAAAACAATCCACTAGGAAACAAAACAAACAAATTGAAAACCAACCGTACAACAGGCCTATATGTAACCCTTATGAAAATAGGGAAAAAGAAAGCCAAAATATTAAGCAAATCAAAAAACAAAACCAAACAAATAAGATTTGTGAGCAGCCACACAAAAATCTAGAAACGAGTACCACCACTGCTGTTGAGAAAGATAAAAAGCATGCTTAGAAAGACAATCAGCAACCTGATTACCTTCCCGATAAATGTGAGAATTTTAGAAATAAATAAAGGCATCCAAACAATAAGACCAATGACTTATAAATAGCAAGAACCTTATGAGACTTAACAGTGATTAGATCCACAACATATTTGGAATCACATTCCAACCAAATCCAATCCCAAGCTTTATCTTTGGCCAACTCCAAAGCATGAATAACAGCAAGAAATTCAGCCTCAAAAGCATAAAAAATAAAAAAAAAAAAAAAAAAAAAAAAAAAAAAAAAAAAAAAAAAAAAAAAAAAAACACCAAAAGGCACAGCAAAACAACCTTTAACAAACCCCCTACTATTCTTGAAAACCTGCTACCACCTGCAATCACAAGAGACCCCAAAGCAGCTCCATCAGTATTAACCTTTAGCCAATAAGGTTCCGAAAGCCACCAAGTGACTGAAATAATTTGAAGAGCCCGAGCTTGCAACGGCTTGACCCCAATTTTCCTCAAAATAAGCAAATCAACAATTGTATTAAACATGGTCCCACTATTGGAAACATTGGCCTCCTTAATGGCATAACTAATAAACCCCAAATCTTGACTAATAGGAATCGTAATCCATGCATACACATAATGATTTCTAAAAAACCAAATAGAAGAAAAAGCTCCAACAATTACTGCCGCCCATAACACATAAAGCTAAGAACTCAACTTAACACGAATAACTGAAAAAACCAACTCCTTTAAACCACCAGAAAGAACAAGTTTCTTCCCAAACAAACTCATAATGAAATCCAAAATTACCAAAGCATAAGGACAGGAAACGAATAAATGTTCAATTGTTTCACTACTAACCTGACACATAGTACATCGAGAAACAACATAACAACCACGACGCCTTAAAGCACAGTTCATAGGCAGCTGGTTCAACATCATCCACCAACAAATAAAAATTCTAGAAAATTGAATGTTGGGAGACCAAATAAAATGCTCCCAAACCTGAACAAGATAAAGATCAAAAAACAATTTATAAACCTATTTGCAAGAAACCTTCACAGAAGAAGAAGAGCACCAAACCAAAATATTAGTACAATAAGAAGATACGCAAATCTTTGAAATTCTAGAAACCACTTTTGGATAATAACTCAAAAAATTTGGTAGAAGCCAAGTTCCATCCACATTCACACAATCCTTAACCAATAAATTTGGATCCCAAACCTCAATTCTCAAATCAACAATGTCCGAAATGACAAGACCTGTCCAATTATCTGGCCAAAACCAAACTTTCGAAGAAAGCGTTACAATCCATATACAGTCTTTAAAAATTTTATTCTGCATAGACCAAACAGATGGCCAAATATAAGAAGTTAAATAAAAATGACAATTACATTTTCCTTGAAACCATGACCTTAAGAAACTATGCACAAAAGAATAGTCTGAAAGCACCTTCCACGCTAGCTTACTTAATAAAGCATCACTAAAAATATCGATATTCTTTATACCTAAACCGCCCACTTTCAAAGGCAAAGAGAAAACTTTCCAAGCAACCAGAACAGCAACAATAGTATTAATATTACTAGTCCATGCAAAATTTCGTGTAGCTTTATTCAACAAAGTGATCAACGAAGCCGGCCATTTATAAAAAATTACTAGTTAAGGGTAAATGGATTTTAACTTGTCTTGATGTGAGTTGATTGGGAATCTGTTTTTACTTTTGCTTTTGATGACTAATTAGGGAATCTGCTTTTTCTTTTGGTGATTGATGGGAATCTGCTAATTTTTTCCAAGATCGATAAGGTCAAAATCATAAGGATCATGACTGTCTGCATAGTCTGCCCAATTGATCTTTTTTTATATATTTTTCTTTTCTTTTATTGATTGTGAGGATGAGGGCTCAGATTCTTCATCAGAATCCTTCAATTATAAGGCCTATTGGAGTAATTGTTCAGCCATTTCTAATAATTCATTTTTTGTCTTTAATTGTGATGATGAAGGTGTTGGTGATAATGTGTGGGGTTTTACTGTTCAATGGGAAATTCCATTAATACCTGATTTATGATTCTTTCAATGGAAAATTTGTCCCACCACTTAACTGTATAAGATCTCCACACAATGTCATCATCATGCTCATATGTCCATTTAAAAATCCAAGAAATTTTTGGACATAAAGACTAAAATCCCATGAATTTTTCTTCTAGCTTTGATGGCTAGTGTTTGTTAAGGAAGTACTTATAAATGTCTAGAAGTTTTTCTTGAAAATGGAGATGTTCCAATCCATGATCGGACCATCATTGGAAAAACCAACTAGGAAAATTTCTTCGAAATTTATGATTCTAATTGATAAACCAGGAGTGATTGAAGTTTTCATTTTGATGGAGGAATACTTTCTCACATGCATTAATGTAGTCATAATAAGAAAAAGTAACTTCGTCAATGGTTTTAAAGGTACATTGGGGGTTTTCCCATTCTCAAAGATTAATAATTTGGAGAATAATAAATTTATGATGCAAGAATTTTTTTTCTTGGCTAAAGATGGGACTAATTTGAATGGATTTTGTTTTTACTAAACTATCGGTGTAAAACCTTAGTGTTTTACTGTGATGGCCTGGAATTTAATGAAAATTGGGAGAGAAAAATGCTTTTGCTAATTAACTAGGAGATTTTATTTTTTCATGGACTGGTTCAACATAGAATAAAGTGTGACTGGATATAGGGTGGTAAAACGACCGAGGCTATCTTTGGGTTATTGGTGCAAAGGGTTGACTAGGGGCGGTATATCGTTCTCCCGTCTATTAAGATGACTTTGTTGCATTTAGGTTGAGAATTTGAAGCCTTGCAACCCAAATTGTTCTTCTTCATTGTTGCCAATACTTGGTGGGGTTCTTTCTTTTCTAATCTCCATATCTTAATGGGCATTTTGATTGATAAAGAGTAATTCTAAGAAGCCTCTATCAGGCTTAAAAACATAGTAATGTTGAGATTCTCTAACTGCACTCGATACTTCGTCATGATATTGATGATGCACATATCCACCAATGATATTTTCTATTGTTCATCATAATATTCCCGTGCTAAGTAACAGAAGCTTCACACATATTCCACCAGCGGCTCTGAGGTCCTTCATCGTGTATCATTCAACTAGATGATTGTGACTCATTCCACGTTTTGGAAATATTTTTGACTAAAGCGTCCAACCTTCTCTTCCCTTTTAACAGATTTAGGAGCAAACGAAGTGTACCAAGTATAGGCTTGGTCTGTGAAGGACATGGTGAACTCTCTTAGACGAAGGTCAAGGTTTCTAGCATATGCCCCGAGTGAATCTATGGAGCAACTGATATGCTCTTTTAGGTTTAACAAAGTGAAATGTGAAGTCTCATAACCTACTGGACATGGCATTTGAAGTAGCTACGATTTGTATGGAGGTCGCAAGACGAACTTTGTGTCTTCTCCAATAGCTTGTGCAGCTTTTGTTCCAAAAGTATAACTACATTGGTTTGCATCAAAAAAAAATATAATCGTTAAGAGGTTGCTCATTTTCCTTTAGAGTAGCAGAAGCCCCATGTTTTTGTGCTTGAGAGACATCCAGATGCACAGGTTTTTGATTCAAATACTCATGTAGGGTCTGAATTGTATCTACTAGCCCTTTTTTATTGTCTTAGATCTCTCGGATGACGTTCATCATATCTATCATTGTAACATTATTTTGGGCATCTTCTTCTTTTTGGTTGGTTCCATTACTTTAGAGGAAATTTGAGTCTGCTTCTCCTTAATTCACTGCATTTTGTGCCCTCATGGCCCTTGGCGGCATCTTCAGTGTCAGTTTGCTTATTGGTTCCCAAGCAAAGTAGCCAAAATTGTTGAAGGTCAAATTTATTTCGTGGGCATCGTATGAGCGTTTAATATGCTTGGGCTTCACATGTATGGCTGAATTTATCATGCCTGAACCTCCTATGCTTGAGTTCGTCTCCCTCCTGGATTCTTGATACCTTGAATCAAGTCAGGTGTCTTCAAAGTCCATTTTTTATGTCAGCCCACCTAGTCACAAACTTAAGAACAAAGACCACCACAGAAAAAGAACAAAATGCACCTCTCAAAGAGGAATTAGTTAAATATATACAAGTGCATAAAAGATTCAGAATAATAAAATAAATTGGCACAATCTCATATCCAAAGTAAAGTAAAGGTGGGCAAAATGGTTTTGAGATGGTAAGAAAGCAAACTCGACGATATATTTCAATAAATGATATTTTCTAGCCATCTTAATTCATTTGATAGAAGAGTCACAGCTTGGAACCTAGTGATGAAGGTTACTTTCTCAGTATGAAGAAGTTATCCAAGAAAGTTGTAAACTACAACTAAAGAAAAAAAGATCTATAAACCCTATATTAATAGAGACTTAAATGCCTATTTTTAGTGGGTTGGTCTCTACAAGCATCAAGAAGAGAAAGAAAAAAAAAAGTCCATAATGCTGGAGGGAAGTTCCTTTAAATAGGTCCTTAATCCTCTCTCTCCCCACATTCTTTTATCCACCATTTAGCTTTTTATTTTTTGGATAAAGTCAGTATTTGAGTAATGATGATGGATAAAAAGAGTATTTGATTGAGAAATGGGATTTTTTTTTGCTCAATTGGTGGCTTGTTTGCTTAAACCAAGAGTTTTTGCACAATTCTAGATGAAATTGGAAATATCCGGATAGGTCTGAAAGGTAAAAATAAAAAGTAATTTTAGATGTGGAAAAAGTAACAAAATTTTCTTTTCTTCCAAACTCTTTTTTAGACTGGTTGGAAAGCTTTCTAGAATATATATATATATATATATATATATAGAGAGAGAGAGAGAGAGAGAGAGAGAGAGAGAGAGAATGAAGTGCTCGCAACTTATGGGAATCAAAATCCCAATAAAATATATATATCTTGGGTATAAAGAGAGGGAAAATACTACTTTTAGTGATCTATAAAACTATACGTATAAATGTATTCACAAAAAGCCAAAAGTATATGAATATGTAAAAACTAAAGTAAATAATGGCTGTTTAAATATGCAAACATATACATAAATCTGATTATATATATACAAAATATTATTTTGGACCAAATTAATGGATTGAAGTACATGAATAAATTAGAATTAGGATTCCCAAAATCAAACAAGGTGTAAAAGAGAGATAAGCTCAAAATTTGGGCCACTATGATGGTAGCATTGGGCTGTAAATATAATCTAAGTTTTGGCCTTTAAAGCAACATCACTTATATGTTTAATTTGGATTATTTTATCATATAGATTAAGAATTTCTAAGTGATTTTGATAAAATAATCCAAAATAAACATATTATACGAGGTTTGTAACCAAAAGTTTTATGAGTAGCTTAAGACTACCCTTTGCATTTTTGTGCATGAAAAAGAATTATTTAATAAAAATATGAATTTGAGCTAAGGGACCTATTGAGCTCTTTGTATCCAAATTGGGTACTAACAGTCTTCTCGTAAAAACACTTATTCTTGAATATTTCAGTATAACCATCCCTCAGTTTAAAAATGCAATAACTATGCAATTGCTTTCCCATAGGAATAAAATTATAAACCATTTTACAGATTGAAGTTTATATGCAACATATCTTCAAACACTTTCAAGAAGCTCGTTATGGAAGAAAGAGAAAAAAAAAATAATAATAATAATAATAATTTCAAAAAATGGAAAAACATGGTTTTGTTTTCTAAATCTCTATTTGAGCAGAGAGTTTGGTGCTCCCGGGAATACAAACTTTTTTTTTCTCAAAAGAGTTTTTAAAAACATATACAAAAAATATTAAATGGGTAATGCTAGACATACCAATTTTTTAAACTAAATTTGTTTACCAAAATGATATGGCATGATCATAGTTGTTGAAAACAAAAAATTATATTCTACATTCATGAAAAGTGAATCCAATAAGATCTTGCCACATTATTTTAGTAAACAAATGTAGATTAAAAATTTAATAAATCTAGTATTATTGATATTAAATGCCTGCTTTAGAATGATTTTAAAATGCTTAAAATTACTTTTAAAAAGATTAAAAAAAAATTAGTGTTTGACAAAAATAAATATATAAAAATGATTTTTGGTGATTCTCGTATTGAGTCCAGCCCATTTGAATTTAAAAAAAAAAAAAAAAAGTCTAGCCCATTTGATTATAATTCCCATACTCCATAAAAGTTTTTGATTCTTTCTTTTGAATGGTTCTTGATTCCACTTTGATACAATCTGAATCTTGCCCTTTCTCTGGGCTATAAAGTGGTACTCTATATGATACTCCCACTCTCTGAGATAATTGAATGAAGTGGAATTTGAAAACAATAAATAAAAGGGTATGTTCTGCAGAATAAAGCTAAGTAAAATTCTTCGATCCTTTCAAACTAGAGGAAAAAATATAATAAAACAAAAAAATTGCAATGAATTAGGATGGATTTTTATGCTTTAAGGGTTGGTTATCTATGCTAACAACTTTGAAACAACATTTCTTCTTGAACAATAAAAGGTGCATCTGATTTTGATTCTTTCATGATTCGACAAATTAATCATCTATTTTTCAAAATCTAATTTAAGATTTACCAAACTAAAGGGGTGTATTCAATTAAGACTTTTAAAAAAATTTATAAATTTTTTTTAATTATATACTTTTATAGACTTTAATATACTTTTTTAGACTTTATAAAAATATGGATTACTTTTATAAACTTTTTTTAAGGACTTTCATAAAATTTTAATGACTTTTATAATTTTTTTTTAATGACTTTTATAAATTTTTTTTTTTTACTACTCAAGATTTATAAGTATTTCATATATCTCTTTCAATTGCAATAATTTAATCATTGTCCTGAAGCCTATTACCCTTCTATGTTGGCTAAATAATATATACATGCATACTTAGTCAGGTATATTAAATTATGACTTTGAAATTTTTTTTTAAATTACAAACTTTTGTAGATTTTAATAGATTTTTACAAAGTTTTTTAGAGTTTATAAAAATATGTTTGATTTTGAATGACTTTTATAAATTTTTTTTAAATGACTCTCATATACTTTGAACGAATTTTATAATTTCTTTTTAATGACTTATAAATTTTGAACAACTTTCATAAATTTTTACGTTTAAAAATTTTTATATTATTTCACATAGTTATGAAAGATTTTTATATAGTTCTAACGATTTTCATTTTAAAAAAAAAAAAAACATTTTAGTATATTTTTATTAATTTTGAAATATAATAAAGATTTTATAGTTGTATAATTATATTTATAGCTGTATAATTATATTTTTTACATCAATAAAAATATTTTTTTAAAAAAACATATAAATTAACTCAATAAAAAAATTATTTCAAAAATTATTTACTGAAATTCAATATTATTTTTATTTTTTAGTATTTAAAAACATATTAAATATTATACTTTTCGTATATTAGCAAAAGTAAACTAGCATAAGAAAAAATAATTTGTATTATTCTCTTTCAATGACAAAAGTATACTAATTGGTGAAATAGGAGATTTTCAATCGCCATGCGTTTTATTTTGCGAAGAAAGATGATAATGGCAGAAACTGTTTTGAGTTACAGTGAATAGTTATTTCAAGAAAGAATGATTAAAACACTGTTATGCAGATAATCATACAAAAAAAATATATATAATTGTATATTATATATAAAAATTTTCTCCCAGCATTTGAAGAGTCACTTTTTAGAATTTACTGTAAAGAAAGTGGTCCTTGATTCTTTTAGAAAGAACACAAACGCTGAAAAAATGTATCAAAGTTATCATAAATTTTAATAATTAAAAAAGAAGGAAAAAAAAAAAAACAGTAAAGGATAACAAAAAGTTTGATTATACAAGGGGATGTTCTCTTTTTTATATTTATTTTTGCAAAAACCAGTACCTGGGCATAATATTTTTAAGTACTATAGAATGTGTAAATCCCAAGAAGAAATTCATCAAAAAAAAATTGAAATAAATTTAGTCCTTGAAACAAACAAGATTATAAAGGAAAATTTCCAACTGTAGGAAAAAAATTATTTCTTGTAGTCTGTGAACAAGAAAATTGGAACAATTATCTCCATAAGAGGTCCATGACTTTCGTGCCTAAAGAAAACAGAGGGAAAAAAAATTAAAAAAAAATTAAAATATTCAACTCAACTTATCTATACAATCTAAATGAATTACCTTCGTCATGAACAATGAAAAAGTACAGGTCAGTAGGAATTAGACCCACCACCATGAACTCAATGTTTCTGGCTTCTTTCAAATCTACCATGCCATAAATCCGACATGCCCATTTGCCTCTTCCTCAATTGGAGCTGGAAGATTAAGATCAAAAAGACCAGTAATTTGAGTCTCAGGGGTTTCTTGTCTAATCACCATAGTTTTGTCTTCAAAACCTCCAACAAAATGGGACCTCTTGTGACCGCCTAAAGCTTGGCCTGATCGGAAAACTCGCAAGCATATTGGACATTCATGTTCCTTTACCTTCTTGGTTGCCGGTTTTCTTTCGACATTGCCGGAGAAATGCTGATTAAGTGAGCTTTTCCCACTTGAATTCTCAATGAGCTTTACCTCAGGTGGTGTTTGAACATTATAATCATCAGTCTCTATACTGTTTTCACCACTCTCATACATTGATTCCCAGTAGCCATTCGTCTTTGTATGACTAGCTCTGTGTCCTCCAAGAGCTCGATGGGAATGGAAAACCTTGTTACAGGTCAAGCACTCATATTTGTTCCTCTTCTGAGAATTTCTGCAGAACTCAACATTGGAAGAAGAACAGTTGGTTTCTTTCTTGCAGGAGGATCCAATTTGTTGTCTGTAAAATCCATTTCTGGTTCTCTTTCTTAGCATATATTTCGAAGAACCTCTATCCACTTGATTATTATCAGCTTCTTCTTCTTCATTAAGCAAATTCTTCCCCAATTCAGATTTCACACACTGAAATTTGTCAAACCCAGATCCAGATTCCACTTCAATCTTCTTAAATTCAATATTTCTCAGAGACCCATCAACAGACACATCGGATTCAATCTTTTTGGGCCCATTTCTGAAATACCCAGAATCAGAATTCTCAGAGACACTAATCTCAGCAGATTTTTCAATCCAATCTCTTGCTTTCTTAACCATTTCGATGGAAGATGATTTAGCTTCCAAAACCACTGAATTGTTATTTGAAGATTCAGCAACTGAATTCAAACCCCCTTTATAACAAGTGCCAGAATCCCTAGACAACATCATCAAGCTTATAGCAACTTCCTGTTGCTCTTGCTCAATTCCCGAGACAGATGAAGAACCATTCCCCAAAGAAGAGTAAACATCAAGGGTCTTGTACTTGATTCTTTTTGAGATCTTTGTTTGCTTCGGAGCTGATGTTTCTGTATCAGAATGACTATCCATTACTAGTTTCTGCTTCTCACTAGTCTCTGAATGTTCTTCTCCTTCTCTTTCTTCTTCTTCTTCTTCAAGCTTGTTGATGTTGTTTATTAGCAGCTTCTCTCTGTCCGAATGACAAGCCATGTGTCCACAAAGCGCTTTCAATGATTGGAACCCTTTACCACATTCTTTACAAACTTTTTCTTGCCGTAAAGTAGAGCTTGAATCCACAAACCTCCAAGTTTTTTTGGGGTTTTCTCTGAGACCATAACCAGATTGCCCTCCAACTTCAGACCCTGAATCTTTCTGGGGTTTTTTCACACCATTGAAAGGTGAAAATTTCAGTATCGAAACTCGAGCTTTTACTTCTTCCCGAGTTGAATGATTCTCATTCATATGGGTTCTGATATGACCACCCAAAGACTTCCCACACTGAAACTTCCTATTGCAGAACTTGCAGACAAATTTCTTTTTTTGATTTTCTTCCATGGTTTTTCTTTTTTTAATTTTGATTACTCAGAAAAACATAAGAAAGAAAAAACCAATAAAAAAAAACCCAGAAATAAGAAAAATAAGCCAACTATGGCTTACCTGAAAGCTGAAGCTAGAATGCCGCATTCCATGATCTAGTTTCCATAGCAAAAAGAAAAAGACCCAAAAATGGTGAAAAGAAACAGAGGAATTTCAAGAGAACAGTCTTAGATCGAGAAAAATAAATAAATAAAAAAGCTCAGATAAACAGATCACGAAGTTTCCTGCTTTACTGCCAGACGATGAACACACAGATGGAAAATCAAAGTGTTTGAGATGTGACAGTTTTTGTGAAGTACGAGATCCGACCCATTAAAAAGGGACCCTTTAGCATCCATTTCCATATATACTCTTCCCCTCTCTCTTTGATGTTTCAAAATTTAATAAAATTTTCTTTTGTAAAAAGAAAAAAAAAATCGTAGGAATGGGTCGCTAATGATGGCGATGAAGAGGCCTGTAAGGAAGAATCAAAGCAAAAGCAAGACTCTTTCTTCTCTCTCTCTTGTTATGTGGTTTAGTTGGAGGAGAATTCCATGCATGGAAGCCAAAATAAATAAATAAATAAAAAAGAAAGAAAAGATAGGAAGCACGTGTAGAGGAAGGAGGATCTTTGGCTGTTAGATATGGACGGTCAGGATTGGTGGATATGGTTTGGAGGATCCCAAGGTGTAAGGAAGTAAATAGATATGGAATACTGAATCCTGAAACATCCAAACTATGCCTTAACTTTGTCTTGTTTGTAAAAAAACTCACACTCCAAAGTGTAACTCAGAATCCCTTCCCAACCGTTATCATTTCACCCTTCTCAGCCTCTCTGCAGAGAAAATGCTTGATAAAAGAAAAAATAATAATAATAACTTTTCATTCAAGTTTTGAGGTTAATAATAATTTAAATTGAACATTTTTAAATTTTGAATTTAAAACTCAATAATTTCGTCTAAAAAAATTTTTAAATATAATTTAACTCTCTTCTTTCATTTATTTTTTGTATCTTGCATATTTGTTTTCGCATGGACATTCATTTTATACCATTTTTACATCTTCTCCATTTATTGTCTAAAGCATGGAGTATCATTCCTGTGGGAGGCAGGAGGCTTCGTAATATTTACTAAATTATAAAATAAATACTGGCAGATTGTCTGGTCAATGTAGATAATCCACTATTTCTACCTTTTTAATTTTTTTTTATGTATTTGCAAAAAAAAAAATCTTCTTCTTGTTATAATATTATATATATAAAATATTATAAATTTTACTTATTTTTACAATAGAAATTTTTATTCCATTCAGTATTTGAATTTTAACATTAGTTAAATATCATATTTATGTAATAGGATTCACTTTCAAGATGTTTTGGTGGTATGAAATGATAGACCCTTCATAGACGGTGTAGAATACAGTATTCTTTTAGCTGTTTGGACCTATTCTTTTACATGTTAAAGGCAAAATTAGATTAGGATTAGTTTGAATTAAAAGAAAATTAAGATTTAGAATGCAAAATTATAAAAATTCCATGGGCCATTAGTCCAATAACTACTACTTTATCTTTGTATTTCCATACTTGTATCCATCTGCTTGTCAAACATGCGTAATTTGTGTGCATTTTATTGTTTTCTTCCTTGGCGTCTAGTAAAATGCATTTTTTGTTGCGAGTTTAATCTTTTTATTTCAAATATAATATTTAGATATTTATTAAAAATAAAATAATATAAATATAATAATTTATTTTTTATCAGTTTAAATTTTTAAAATCAATAATAATTTAATATAGTACCAAAATTAAAAAATATAGCAGATTTAAAATTTAACATTACTAAAAATATATATAAAAATTTAAAATAAACACAAAAAAAAATCGAATCAAAAATATATATGTAAAAACAATTTACATATAAAAAAATATTAAATATAAAATATAAAAAAAATATAATCAACTTAAACTTTTGAAATATAATTCAACAATCTTAATAAATTAGGAATACAATGGTTGTTTTGAGTTTTAGCCACCTATCTTCCAATCATGCAGAGCAAAGCTCTGTCTTTTTGGAGAATATAACGAATTTTATTTTTTTTATAACAAAACAGATTGTTGGGATTTGATTTGACCGAAACTATAGCTTTACTTTTTAAAATTTTAAATTGTTTTCAGCAATTATCTTTATAGTTGACCAAAATGAACCAAACCCAAAAAGAATGTACATGATATAAAAGTATCGACTTTGAACAGACTTTTGTTTGTCCATTATTTTTTTTGCTGGATTTTTATTTGTCCATTTGATTCAACCGCACTAATTTATATTAATATTTGGATTATGCTATGTTGATGGTCTTTTTGTATTTCATTTTTGAAAGATTGCACTCTTCAATCGGGGATACAGTATATATTAAGGTATTGATTTTCAAATTAATGGTTGATGGATATAGTATGAATTAAGGTGTTGATTTTCAATTTAATTGTTGAGGTCATCAAAGGGGCATTTCACGTAGATATATAGATATATAT
>QANX01003156.1:0-10457 GCA_003254975.1 Ochetophila trinervis
AAAAACGAATACTAGAGACATCAAATTCTTATTAGATTTTATACAATTAATAAGGCATTGTTTATAGGTTGTTCAAATCAGAAAAAAATTCATTCATTCACTTCTTTTTAATTATGAGTTTAACAAGAAAAACAAATTGCTTTATGACATCAATGACATTCATCTCAGAAGTAAAAAACATTAGTAAAGCATGCACATTTTTTAAAAAATAAAATAATCACAAATGAAGAATTGAAATACAATATAGTAATTGAATTAGGAACTCAAAATCACAAATGGAAAATTGAGAGAGAGAGGGGGGGATTTTTATTTTTTTTAATATATATACGGGTTGGGTCGGGTTAATCGGATTTTTTCACCACCCAACCCAATCCAACCCGAAGTTAGCGGGTTAGATATCATCCAACCCAACCCAACCCAAAAATTCAAATTTTTCAATGGATTGGGTTGGGTTGGGTTGGATCGGCCGGGTTGGGTTGGGTTAACGAATTTTTGTACACCCCTAATGCTACCAATTGATTTTTTTTATTTAAAATTCTATTTATGTCCAAGAAAATATAAAATAGAAAACGAAACAAATTAAATAAAATAAATAAATAAAATTATATACAAAACAAATAAAAAAGAACAAAAAAAGAACTTTTAATACTATGAAAAATAAGATGTATTACTGCATAAAATGCTTCTTCTTTTTTATCTAGTACTTCTATTAAGCAGAAAAACAAAATGGCTTTTTAGAAGAATGACTTAAAATCACGACTATGCTTCCCTGATAGGATTAATGCAAATTATACATCTTCAATGTCTCTAATTTATAAATATGATAATGAATTGATTTTTGATCTCCAAATTATATGGGATAATTGGCATTTTACGTAATCTCAAAACTAATATTTTAATTAATTATATATCAATTTTAAAAAATTTATATACGGTCCAAAATAGGGATTCCAGATTAAGTGGATTTTTAATTAATCTACATATTATCCCCATTGTCTACCTATTGCTTGATTCTCAAAATAAAAGAAAAAAATATTAAGAAAAAGCATGTTATATCCCATCCTCCATTTTTCTTTTCTTCTTTGGCTAAGACATGACAATGATTCCAATAATTATTATTATTTTATTGAAACACTTCCACTAGAATAAATTTTGATACTTCTATATTTTATTCTAGATTAGATGCCAGCCTAGAATAGATGCTTTATGTGTATAAAAATTAAATTTCCCAAAAAATATAAAAAAAGAAAAAAAGAAAAAAAAAAAGAATAAATAAATAAATAAATCAAAAGTATTTCGAAAAAAAGATAGCTAACGTACTCAAATACTATATTCACCCAAAAAAAAATACTCAAATAGTATATACAAAACAGAATTGTTAATTGGTTTACTTTTTGTTTTTTACTGGAATGGAAATATTTAATTTATAGAAATGGTCACACCATAATTTTTTTTCCGTAATAGGTCACACCATTATTTGAATTCAATAAAGTAGAAAAGTGGTTTTAGCCAAAAAAATAAAAATAAAAAGTTGATTACACAAGTTAATTAAGTATTTTTTTGCAACGCAATCCACGACCTTTTGACTAGTAGCAGAGCTCCATAGTCCATACCATTAAATATGAGTGGAGTCCTTTTAACAGTCATCCGCATCTGGAATATTAGTGGTCTGATTAGTCGTGTGCTATAAATTTCAATGTGTTGGTGGACATCTCTATGCATGAGAATTTGAACATACAATCAAGTTTTTCAAAAAACAGCATTGGAAGTTTGGAACTCTCTGAATTTTGATATACTACCTCTTTACACTGTAGACATGGAAGAAACTCAATCCACGACCTTTTGACTAGTAACAGAGCTCCATAGTCCATACCATTAAATTTGAGTGGAGTCCTTTTAACAGTCATCCGCATCTGGAATATTAGTGGTCTGATTAGTCGTGTGCTATAAATTTCAATGTGTTGGTGGACATCTCTATGCATGAGAATTTGAACATACAATCAAGTTTTTCAAAAAACAGCATTGGAAGTTTGGAACTCTCTGAATTTTGATATACTACCTCTTTACACTGTAGACATGGAAGAAACTCAAGAAATACATCTTCATGTAAGGGGTAAGTTTCTCTATCTTCATAATATGTTTGTTTGTTTGTTTGTTTTTGAGATATATTAAGCATACAATCAAGTTTTTCAAAAACACTTTTTTGGGTTTTTATTTTTATTTTTATTTTCATGGTAGAAAATGAGGAAAACAAGGAACCAAAAAATAAAGCAGCAAGAGATTACAAGTGGTGGATAAGAATAGCCATTTATATACTATTTCTGTTGTGTGGCCAATCATCAGCAACCCTTTTGGGAAGATTGTATTATGATCAAGGTGGACAAAAGAAATGGATAGCAGCTCTTGTCCAAGTTGTTGGTTTTCCAATTCTATTTCCATTGTATTTCATTTTTTCTTCTTCATCTTCTTCATCATCATCCAAATTGATCTTCTCCATTACTACCACCACCAATGAAAACCAAACAAAACAGCCTTCTATCTTATCCTTGTCAATGGTTTATGGGATTCTTGGCTTTCTCATAGCATTAGGCTCTATCTTAGCCTCCTATGGGCTTTTATACCTCCCAGCTTCTACTTTTTCAATCATTTTTGCTACCCAATTGGGCTTCACTGCTTTCTTCTCCTTCTTCCTCAATTCCCAAAAGTTCACACCTTTCATTATCAATTCCATTGTCCTTCTCACTATCTCCTCAACCCTCCTTGCTTGTCAACCTAATTCTTCATCCCTATCTGGAGTGTCTAAATCAAAGCAAGCAATAGGGTTCATATGCACTGTTTGTACATCAGCTTTGGCTGCACTTGCGCTTTCCCTTTCACAATTCTTCTTCAGGAGGGTTATAAAGAAGGAATCTTTTAGAGCTGTGTTGGATATGGTAGTCTTTGAGTTACTAGTAGCAAGTTGCATAGTCTTGGTTGGGTTTTTGGCTAGTGGTGAGTGGAAGGGTTTCAGCAAAGAGATGGAGGGATTTGGATTGGGAAAAGTGTCCTATGTTATGACTCTTGTTTGGAGTACTATAGCTTGGCAAGTTTTACAAATTGGTTTGGTGGGTCTTATTTTTGAGGTTTCTTCCCTCTTCTGTAATGTCATCAGTGCTTTGGCATTGCCTATTGTGCAAGTATTGGCTGCTTTCATTTTCCATGACAATATGGATGGTTTGAAGGTGGTTTCAATGATTTTGGCCATTTGGGACTCTATTTCTTACATCTACCAGAACTACCTTGATGATAAAAAGTAGAGGTGTACAAAAACCCAAAAATCCGACCCAATCCGTCGATCCAATCCAACCCAATTCACTTAAAAAACTGAGTATTCGGTTTGAGTGCCGGTTGTAATATCTCCAATCCAATATTATCGAGTTGGATTTCAGATTTGTTCATTAAAAATCCAATACAATTCAACACAATCTGAGGTTATTTTTTTTTACTTTTAGTTGGACATGGATTATTTTAGTTTTAGTCGTAATTATTCTTAGTTGGATATGGATTGTAATTTGTATTTTGTAAAATGTTATTTAGTTTATTTTATTGCATTGTAATAGTTAATGTAATTTATTTTAAAAAAAAATTATATTTCAAAAATAAAGAGGAAGGAAGTGTAATCATTGAGCGGGTTAACTTGGCCAACTCAACCTGCATTCTATGGATTGGGTTGGATTCATCACCCTAATCGGATTGAGTCGGGTCACAACCCAAATAGCCCGACCTTAACAGGTTGGGTTAAATTTTTTTTAAAATCCGACCAACCCAATCAGTATACAATTCTAATCAAAAATCCAAAAGTAGTACTGTTGAAAATGCAAATTCTAATGCCAATGTTGGAGTTTCAAAAGCAGCTTCCTCTGTATGAAAGAGGGTTAAGGAAGGATTTCTTTCTTTCTTTTTTACTATTATTATTATAATTTTTTATCTGGGGTTAGGAGATTTGGATCCAAGGTCAGTATATGAGGAAACTGTACTTTTACTACTAAGTTTTTCCCCCAAAGAAAGATGAATAAGTGGACATATATATAAGAAAATATCTTCTAGTTTTTTAATTAAAAAAATACTTTTGTATCTTATAATTGAATATTGAATATTGATTTTTTGTTAAAGTTCATGCATGCATATAATATATGTATTTTGCCGAATTTACTAACTAATAACATATATAAAACATACGAACTTTCGAGTTTAATTTGTTAGTATTAAAGATTGTTCACAATGGTCAGAATAATTAAGTAGTCATAGGACTACAAAATCCTAAAACAAAAACTTATATGAAATCTACACATGAAACATACATATAAAAACTTTAATTTTAATTTATTATCAGTAAAACTTTAACTTTAATATCTTAGATTAACCTTCAAACCTGAAGTTCTACATATAAAAGTAAAAATCTTGGCCAAATCATGGAGGGTGTTAGATTGAGCATCAGTCAACTTGGCCAAGTTGGCTTTTCATGCTTTAGAAGGGAGGCTAACGAAGTAGCAGACTGGATTGTAAAGCAAACGAACTCGAACAAGACTATTAGGCCCATTCTAGATTCTCATTCTCTAATTGGAGAGTTGAGTGTTATTGTGCTTCAGGATTCTCATTTTTCTTGATTTATGTTCAGGTTTTAGAATTGACCAAAAATAAAATAAAATAAAAAATAAAATTCCATATGCATGAAATGGTAACCCTAATAGTTTATATGTACCTATGGATCGGCGGATAACGATGAAGAAAATTAATTAAGTGAAGGCAATTTTGTATTTTCTAGTCTTTTTTGTTAATATAATTCATAATAGCAGGGGGCTAACATCAAGTTTGATGTACTCTGAAGTATTGCTAGTTTACTTCTTGATGCAAGAAATCTTTATATATATAAATCTTTATATATACTTAAGATAATCTTTAACGGGCTAGATTATATACTTATAATATCAGGACACGTGTGAGCTAGAAGGTGGGGCGTACCCTTTGACGGATCGATTATTTGAAAATTTTTAAATAAAGAATGAGGACCAACACCTCAACATGAAAAAGTACTGAAAAAGAAACTGACAAAGAGAAAGTGCCAACATGTGAAAAAATGATTCAATAATGTGCAATAATGTACTGAACCCAAAAAAAAAAAAAAAAACCCAAAAAATATTATTTTGATATTATATTAAATTACAATTTGATAATTTTTGATACCTTGATACCATGTTGTATAATCTTTGAATAATACAGTAGGTATATAAAGAGGAATTACCCAAACATTTTAAGTAAGCTATACAAGACTTGATAGACTGAACCTAACATTATGGGAAACATATATGCCTAACATTATGGAAAACATATATGCCTAATAAGCTCAAAAATAACATAAATACAAAAACAGAGAACAGAAAAAAACTAAATTAAATTAAAACAAAGCAAGAACAAAAAAAATGGCTATTAGTTCGATTTCCACCTACTGGTTGTCTTGCAAACTATCAGTCAACTTTGATAATATATGTATATTAATACTATTTATTAATGATTTTCATAGAGTAATGTACTTATTGGTTATGATTTTCCAATATATAATTAAGGAGCTTTTGTTCTTTAACTATAGAAATTGGTTATAGACGGAAAAATAACAATGATTATGAACTTATGATTGAGAGGCATATAAGTGAGCAAATTTATATATAAGCGGAACATTTATAACTGGTAGGTTTATATATACATCTTTGACTAGTGGCTTTAGATGCTCCATCTGTACGTACATGTTTTTGTTTTCTCTTGAAATGATCAGCAACTTATTTGCAACAACTAGCTAGGTGTATCTTTAGCCAAAAAAAGGTGTATCATTTTCAACGCGCAGAAAATAATAATGCATGTATTTCATAAATGTTGGTCATATTCACAAATAAATAAATTTTAGATGTGTTCCTTTATTGTAGGTAATACTTTTTTTTAATTAATTAGGAATTACAAATTATTAATTAATCTTATTAAATTAGTGCTCTCTCATGACTAATAATATCAACAACAAAAATTGTCTTTTTTTTCCTTTTTGTCTTATTGATTTTGGCTTATCCAAATTAGTGAGTGGGGTAAATGAGACTAAAAAATAATCTGCTACATTAATATGCATCTCATTATAATAAAAATATGCAAATTGAACAGTCACTTTCCCAATTAAGTCTGTGGGTATAGCTTATAAGAAAGATCAGCACACTGTGAGAGAGAGACAGAGAGACAGAGAACTCAGAGAAAACCTCAATATTAACCTTTCGAATGGCAGAAACTCCATCACTTCAGCTTAACATAAGAGGTAAAGCTTAAGCTTTTAACTTACTGTAATGGGGTGACTAACTAGCTAACAAGTTCATCAACCATGTAGTTTCACAATTTTACTAAGAAAAACATTGCCTTTTTAGTTTTTGATTTATATTTTGCTTCATTCTAAAGTGTTTTTTTTTTCTTGGAGGTGTGGAAGATCATGAAAACCAGATCACAAACTCATCAACTGGATCAAGAGATCTAAACTACAAATGGTGGATTCGAATGCTCATGTACATGATCTTCATGTTTGCAGGGCAAGCAACAGCAACCATGTTAGGAAGATTGTACTATGCTCAAGGTGGACAGAGCAAATGGTTATCAGCTCTGCTTCAAGCTATAGGCTTTCCTGTTCTTCTTCCTTTCTACTTCATTTCTTCATCTTCATACACAAATCCTACAACCAATGGTGTAAACCAGACCAAACCACCTTCCATCTTAGCCTTAGCAATGGTTTACTCAACCCTTGGTTTGCTCACAGCAGCAAGCTGTTTCTTGACTTCTTGTGCGCTTTCTTACCTCCCTGTTTCTACTCTTTTAATCGTTTTGTCTTCGCAGTTGGCTTTCACTTCTCTGTTCTCTTTCTTCCTCAATTCCCAAAAGTTCACTGCTTTCATCATCAACTCTGTAGTGCTTCTCACTATCTCCTCCGCTCTCATTGCCTTTCAACCTGATTCTTCGAAGCTCGCAGGAGTTTCTAAAGCCAAGCATGCAATAGGATTCCTATGCGCTCTTGGTGCTGCAGTTAGTATATCACTTTTGCTTTCCTTAACACAGTTGTTCTTCAGGAAGATTATAAGAAAGCAAACGTTTAACACTATGCTCGATGTTATAATCTTCGAGTCGTTGGTAGCGAGCTGTTTGATACTGATTGGACTTTTTGTTAGCAAAGAGTGGAAAAGTTTGAGCAAAGAAATGGAGGCGTTTGGATTGGGAAAGATTTCCTATACAATGACTCTTGTATGGACAGCCATTAGTTCCCAGCTTTTGCAAATTGGTGCAGTTGGACTTATATTTGAAGTGTCTCCTCTGTTCTGCAATGTAATGGGTGCTTTGAGTCTTCCTCTTCTTCAAGTTCTAGCTGTGGTTATTTTCCATGATAAGGTAAATGGTGTAAAAGTGATGTCAATGATTATGGCGATTTGGGGCTTCGTTTCTTATATCTATCAGCTTTATCTTGATGACATTGAGTCCAAGAGAGCTCAAGAAAATGCATCTCTTCCAGTGGAGAGAGGACAGGACATGATCAACAAGGAATAATATATAATGTCAATTAATTATGGAGTATTACTACTTCCCAACATTAAGCTTAGTTTCTCTTTCGGTGGAGTGAAGGAACGAATATGTAGTAATAGCATGTACTCTAGTGTCAAACTCAAGAATTATTTGTCTTCCTGTCTTTTATTATGGTATTGTGCAATTGATTATATAGGTAAAAATATATTGTAACGGTCTACTAGGCTACGGGCCTCACAAAAAAGTGTTAAGTCAAATTGTTTTGAGGTCCTAAGCTCATTTTTTTTATATTACATAAATGTAGAAGTTGTATTTTCTACCAAAAAAAAAAAAAAAACCTCCAAATCGATGTGATTTTACATGCACGATTCTGGTCAGTCAGTCTAGAATGATCATTCAACTATTTCGGCAAGACCTGGTAAATACTATACGATACAATAACACGGCACGATATGACACGATAATTTACGGGTTTATATTTGTAATATCATATCAAATTGATATCAGTGTCACACGATAAGACATGACAAAAAAAACTGATTAGACGGGTTGAAACACGTCAACACAATATGTCATAATAAGACACGATAAAAAAAATATTAATTTAATTATTTTTTTATAGCTAATTTTTTATATTATTTTATTTTTTTAGGAAACTATGAAATTCATATTTTATTTAATTGGAAAGTGATAATTTTTATATCTTTCTATATATTAATATTTTGTTTTAGATTCTATTTTTTCCTATATTTGATGTATAATTTTAGTTTGGTTTATAATATTTTAAATATTTTTAAATTGACAATTGTAATGTATATTTCTTTTCTTAGCCACGGTAAATATTTAATATAACTTTAATTCATAATATTTTACATATTTTGAATTCACAGTTATTGATTATGTTGAATTTTAGTATGCTAATATATTTTTTTTAAATGTTTAACATATCATTTGAATATGTATTAATTTAAGTTAAAAAATAGAACAAATATATTTAGGCCTAGTAGACACGAATTAAACACAGCACGAACACAGTTCAACACGAATGATTAACGGGTTGGATTCGGGTGAAAAAGATTTAACACGAACACGAAATAACATGACACGAATACAGTTCAACACAACACATATCATTTATAACAGTTCATTAGCCTATTAGCCTATTCTAAAAGTGTGCTAGTTAAATTGCATTTGGAGTCTTACGCTTACTCTTATGTATCACATTAGGGTATAATTTATAGTTAATGTGAGACTTTAAACTTGATATCTTGTATTAAAGTCAACCCTTCGTTGGGCCATGTTCCCGTCGAACTCACATCCATGTTTGTGGTCGGCCAGTCCAGAAAACTTGTTCACATCCTTGGTCCATTGACTATTTCAGCCTAGCTTTAGCTCTGATATTATTTGTAACAATTTGCTAGCTACACTATAATGTAATTTATGACCAATGTGAAACTTTAACTTTAGTCTCTTACATCTATCCTTTCAAACTTAGAGTTACACACACACATATATAAAAATTTGTTATGGAGCTCAACAACTCTCCATAAGCTCTCCAACAAAAAAAAGAAATTTCTATTCTTTTTTCCATATTTTATTTTTTAAATTTTTTTATGTTTTGCTTTGGGATTTATAGCTGACTATTATGTTTGAAAAAACAAAAGAAAAATAATGTTATAAAAAACACAACAATCATATATATTATAGAGTTTTGCTAATTTTTTTTTTTTTTTCTGGTAGATTTTAGATTTCATATTAAGAGTATTTGGTTAAAACATAAAAAACAAAAAAATAAGAAAAAAATCTACATGTTGGACTCTATAAGCTCCCCAACATATAGTTTTATAGCAAATATCTATATATATATATATAGAGAGAGAAGAGTCGTGTTATAAATTCCAATGGTTAAAAATATTGTGGAGCTTGACTGTGAATTTTTTATGTTTTTATTTTTTTTTATTTTTATTTTATAGTATTTGAAATTGTTTGGAATTGTTTTAAACCAAAATAAAATAAAAATAAAAAAAAACAAAAACAAAAATAACATATATAATTGTTTCTATGTTTTTATCTTTTTTCAATTTAATTTAAAATAGTATCAAACAATTATAAAAATAGATAAAAATAAAAAAATAAAAACTTTACAATTTAATTCTACGAGTTACCTACCTATTGAGGTTTATAGCAAATTTATATATATATATATATATATATATAATTCATCAAAATTTCAAATGAGATTCTTACAAAAGAAAAAGTATCACAGTTGTAAATTTCAGATGACAGAATAACATTGGCCAAATCGTTGAGGATGTTAGACTGAGCATCAGTCAACTTGGCCAAGATTGGCTTTTCATGCGCTAGAAAGGCTGACAAACTAGGATTACAAACAAGCTTAAACAAGATTATATTAGGCCCTTACTAGATTCTCATTCGCTCCTAAAAAGTTGAATGTTATTGTGCTTCAGGATTTTGATTTTTCTTGATTTATGTTCAGTTTTCACAATTGACCGAATATAAAAAAATAATAAAAGAATTTCATATGCATGAAATGGTAACTCTAATAGTCAATACGTAACTATGGATCGGCGGATAACAAGGAAGAAAATTAATTAAGGGACGGCAATTTTGTTTTTTCTAGCCCTTTCTCTGATAATATAGTTCATAATAGCAGGGGGATAAGATCGAGTATGATGTGTTCTACTGTACTGCTTGTTTACTTCTTGGTGCAACAAATAATTATATATAGATAACATCCTAGTTAGTAAATTTGAGAATAAATACGTGAATAATATGCGTTTTACGTATTTTTTTTAAAATGTCTGTTTTCAATATCAATCTTAATTGTACACAAAAATAATATTAAAAAAAGAAGAAGTTTA
>QANX01003161.1:7655-65342 GCA_003254975.1 Ochetophila trinervis
TATATATATATATATATATATATATATATATATATATTATCACGCCTATCACGCATGTTGATAATTTATTTATTTATTTTGAATCACTGCACGTTGATAATTGTAAAGGAAAGCTATACTTGCCTAAACTTAAAGAATTGATTTTTTTTTGGGTGAATAAATACTTGCATTAAGCACAAAAGAAATCTCAGAGAGGGTTACACGATCATTTCTTCATAAATGTCAGCACAAACAATTTCAGAGAAGAAAGGGAGGTTGAAAGGAAAAACATTCTCAAAATTAAAACAATCTAAATTTGAAAGAGCAAGCTTGGCAAAGTTGTCTGCCAGAGCATTGGTGACAAGATCCAGAACATCTATCTAGATCCTGCTTGTATTTAATATTTCTATTAAGCCAATAAGTAGTCATTTATCTTCATTAAACCATTATTAAATAAAAACTCAACTAAGAAATTTCTCAATGCTAGAAATTTTTTTAAAAATTTCAGCAGCATTTCGTCTATTTTTGGAACGTTCCCCAAATACACATAATTACAATTCCTGTAAGAAAATACTTTTATACACACAATCCAATCTAATACATCATTTCCACACCTCAGTAATTAACTTTAACATTCAAATAAATACGTCATTTATATTTTCATAGCTGGACTCAGTCTAAAAAAAACTGAGCTGCCTACATACCTTTATTAATAGGGATCAAGCTACCTATAGTTCGTAAAATGTTATATATAACTACACTTCCAAATAAAACAACAAGTCAATAGATCAAGAGGCTCACATTCACACAGTTCATTTATACCTCTAAATCCAATATCAACCAAAGTTAATTGCATAAATCATCGCACAAGCATAAATAACCTCTCTACTTGGCAGCATATCCTATCACCCAAGTAGTCATCAATCATATCCAATATCATGCATTTATGAATTCACACAAAACTGATCACATTCACAAACATTTACTTTAAATCCATAAATAACGTATGCATTTAAACACATGTATCAATATGCATGTATTTATTCTAGAGAAAATAACAAGGTAATATATATATCATACATTTCTTTTTAACAACTTAACAATTTAATATCACAAAGGGGTAACCATCATCACGATCCTTCACCCCAAGGCATCGTGGCGATATATGGGTAAAGGGTAACCATCATCACGATCCTTCGTACTAAGGCATCGTGGCAGAAATGAGATTTAAAAGGTTTTCATATGGTCAAGGGTACCCTTACTAACATCGTAACCATATTTATCCACATCACTGTACATCGTCTCCATATGTATCCCACAATTTCTACAATCTCCATATCATCAATAACAATCCTCACAATTATATACATATAATCTTTAGAATTCCATTAAATAAAAGAGCACATTAACATTCATTAATCAATCTTAAACTCAAAAGAAAACCACCAAAACATAAATACATACATATTTATACCCCAAATCATCAATTAAATTAAACTACCAGTCACAATTCATCCACTCATTAATCAAAATCCACCTATAATATATCCAAAGCAACCATATTAACTCATTAAATACATTGACTCATTATATACGTACAAATCCAAATTATTTTTAACAGAGATATAATAAATCAAACTTTCAATTTTTGGATAGTTACTATGAGAACCCAATTAATTCCTACATCGCCAATAAAACTCGGACTTATTAAATATTGTCAATTTACTTGTTAAATTGCAAATAAAACAAATCTTCCAACAATTTATTAAAATCACAAGCTCATATTTATTCTACTATGAATATGAGATTAAAGTTCCCATCCAAATAAATTAGACATAAATTAAATTATACTATCTTACAACCATCAACTAACAAGACATAAAACAATTACACTTTCTCAAAATTTGACAAATTCCAACTACTCAACTATAATATGCAAATTATATATCAAAATGAAGCTTGAGGAGTGTAGAAAACAATAATAAAATTACCTTGCCCAACTGCCGTCGGTGATGGCTGGAAAATGGCCAAAGGTCGCGGCAGAACACCAATTCTTCAAACCGCTCAATTGAAGGGGATTTGGGAATAAAGGATGATGGATTCGGATTCAGGGGGTCCAAAATAGGGGGAAAGGACCAACCCTGCAACCGAAAACCGCCGGGATCAGGCGATCGAAAGAGAAACGGGTCCGCCGGTTTCTTCAAGCTTTCCGGCGACTCACAGGGTTTCATGGCCAGAACCTGGAGTGGGAATATAAAGGAAAACATGGGCAACCTTTCTCGAGTGGTGGGTTGGCCGATTTCTCATGTTTTCTGGCAATTTGGGCATTTCCACGGGTGATCATCAATACGGTTCGGAAGAGGAGACCGCCGGCTCCAAGTTTCGGGTAGTTTCCGGCCCTATCTGGCCAGAAAATGGCCGTTGTCGGCGAAGGAATGAGGGTGCAGTAGTGGGGCTATGCGGGGAAACCAGCGTCGGGGGGGTCTATTTCCAGACATTTCTGAAAAATTTAAGAAGATGAAGGTAAGGGCAATTTAGTAATTTCTCACTCTTTTAATTTCAGCCTTTGCAAAATTACCAAAATGCCTCTCACACTATTTTAACCATAACTTCATGGTCTTAGCCCCGAATCAAGCATACTACCAATCTACGGACTCGTATCGATTAGCTCTACGCAATGGTACCACCGTCAAAGCCAAAACATATCCACATAAAAAGTCAACCCTAGGCCCACTCATGGTCAAACTGGTCAAACTTGGTCAACTTTGAAAATTTGACTATTTTCATAAAACGGGATGTTACAATTGGAGCTTCTTGGACTCCAAGATATGTTCCAATTGTGGTCTCCAAATCTTGACCAGATTTGCAAAAGGGGGTTCTGAAAAGCCAACCGATGGCAAGCTCCTTTGAGTTCACATCCTTAGCCACCTTGAAGTCATCCACCGACCAAACAATATTATCCCACCCTTTTTGTTCAGCAATATATGTAGCCCAAATAAGAGCTAGGAACTCAGCTTTAGGAGCAACTTCACAATTCTTGATTTTTGAGGCAATGTAGATAATGTAGCCATCTTCATCGTACACCACCAAAGCAAGGCCTGCCACTCCATCCTTAAAGGCTGCATCAGTGTTAATCTTGAGCCAACCCGTAGGAGGCTTAGACCATTTAACCAATTTTGGAGTAGAAGTTCAACTCCTCTTGCTGGTACATATTCCTCAACCATACTTTCAAAAAAGAAAACCATAGACTTCAGACTTTCACCACTGGAAAAGACCAAAGAGTTTCTAAAGTTCTATGTGCAATACCAAAGAGAACTCATAAAAATGGGCATAAAATGCTTATCTTTACCAACTAGCAGCATAGGGTCTTATGCTTAAAACATAAATTAAAAATATCTTGAGTAGTTGAGGCATCACAAGCAACCATACGAAATCCCCATTTGCTAGCAAACTTAAAGATTTGATTGTTTCTTATATTCACATATGCAAAATATATATAGAAGTACACGTAAAGTCAGATAACTACTTCGTGATGGTGACTATTATCACATGAGCTAATAAAAGGGAAAAGGTGGTCAGTGATTTACAAGGGAATAAACTTTATCTTTATCTACACCTAACAGCTAGATAGGGGTCTTACTATACATGGTTGTACTGAAACAATTAAATATCCATAAATAAAGTAACGTTATCTGTAAATAGTGTAATATTATGCTCAAATAAAGTAATATTGTCCTTAAATGAAGTAATATTATCTACAACTGAAGTAACATTTTTCATAAACGGAGTAATATATTAATATTACTTCATTAAAGATTTTGTTACTTCATTTATGAATAATGTTACATCGTACGAATTTTGGTAAATGGTATTTCATTTATGGACAATGTTACCTCATTTATGGAAAATGTTACTTCATTTACGGACGACGTTGCTTCATATGTAGATGTTGGTTGTTTTAGTAAACCATTTTACATGGTTGTACTGTAGAAAATCCCGCTAGATAGACTAAGAAAAAGGATAATAACACAATTTATTATTTTATGCCAACATCCCCCACAAGCTAAAAGGAGATTGTCTCAAGTTTAGCTTGGACCAAAGATAAAGAAATATGTTGCTAGGTAATACTTTTGTAAGGATATCGACAATTTGCTCAGAGCTTGGAACATAGTGTACTTCCAATTTATTTTGAATAACCCTGTCACGTACAAAATGGACATCAACTTCAATATGCTTTGTACGGGCATAAAACACTGGATTGGATGCTAAAGAGTCAGCTCCCATATTATCACACCCCAAAATTGGAATATTTTTTGGTGGCATATGTATCTCATGTAATAAGTGTATCCAAGCCAACTCAGCTGCACCATTTGCTAAAGCTAGATATTTAGATTTTGTACTTGACTGAGCAACAACATGTTGTTTTCTAGAAGACCAAGACACTAAGTTGTCCCCATTATAGACACAATATCCTCATGTAGACCGTCGATCATTTAAGCAAGATGCCCAATCCGCATCGGTGTAGCCATAAAGCTGTTTAAATTTTGATGGCTGAATGTACAATCCCATATGTTTTGTGCCTTGTAAATATCGTAAGACTCGCTTGCATGTCATCCAATGAATATCAATGGGGTTCTACATAAACTGACTCAACATATTAACAATGAAAGATAGTCCCGGCCTTGTGAGAGTGAGATACTGAAGAGCTCCAACGGTGTTGCGATAAAGGAATTTATCTCTAAAAGGAACACCAACGACCAAGCTAAGTTGAGTAGTCGTATTTGTAACACCCCGTCCCGGGGAAAATATTGAAATTTCTCAAAGTTGACCGAGTTGACCAAGTTTGACCAAGGAAGGGCTCGGGATTGACTTTTTGTGTGAGCGTGCTATGGTTTTGACCGTAGTACCGTTGCGTAGAGCTAGTCGATATGAGTTCGTAGACTAGTAGTACGCTCAATTCTGAGTTAAGACCGAGAAGTTATGGCTGAAATAACATGAAGGACATTTTGGTAATTTTGCTGTGGCAGGGCAAAATTACTATTTTGCCCCTGCCTTTAACAAATTTATCCAGAAGGATCTGGAGGAGAGGCACGCACACAGCACACGCACGGCCAGCCCCCCCTCTCGCGCAGCCCCCCCCTTTGCGTGACTTCCGACCGCCCGGCTTCGCCAGCCATGGTCAATTTCTGGCCAAATCAGGCCAGAAATCACCCGGGAAATGACGCCGCCGACCCCCTCTCTCCTTTGGCACCGGTGGCTCGCCGTGATGGGGTCCAGATCGCCGGGAAAAGCGAGAAATCCGGTCAGCTGCATTTTCGCGATTCGCCGGATTCCGGCGGAGTCAGGCCGGTCCACTGCCCGGGAAAGGTTCACCGGGACCTCCTCTCCCTTTCCCCACCATTTTCGGGCCGTGAAACGCCGTGATGTCGCCGGAAAAAGTTGTAAAGCCGACGGACCCGTTTTCCTCCGATCGCCGGACTCCGGTGTGTTTCCGGCGGTGGGTGTGGTCCCTTCCCCCTATTTTGGACCTCCCGAAGCTAATTCCGGTCTCCGTTCGTCTCGAAGCTCGCTCGTGTGGACTGCGTGATTTGAGGGTGCTCGGCCGCCGCTTCCCGGCCATTTTCCGGCCACCACCGGCGGCGGTTGGACGAGGTAAAAATACGGTTGTACTCTACTCCTTTCAAGCTTCGTTTTGACATATAATTCGAATGTTATAACTGAGTATTGGAATTTACCCGGTTTGAATGTGATGTTAATAATTGTTAAAATAAAAATTGTTGTTAATTGGTGATATAGATATGTGTGGTGATGTTTTGGTGTTACTGTGGAATGAATTGGTGTGCTGAAATTATAGGATTGATTGTGTGGTTGAATTTCGGGATTATTAATAACGGTTCGGATTATATATATACATATTATAATTGGTCTGTGGATTAAATACGTATATGTGGGTTTGATTGTTGAGACACGATTGGATTGCGTATGTGGATTTGGGTGTTAATCATTTTGTGGCCTTGTGTATGAGGATCTGATCATGTGAACTGCTTTGTGAAGTATATATGTATGTATATGACGATTATGAAATAAGTAATTGCTGTGAATGTTTGTATCATGTTTTTGTCTTTGGAATAAATACTGGATATAATTGTGTGGATGAGAACTGCTTGGGCGAGGAATTATGCCGCCAAGCAGGGTGTTGCTAGCTTGGGCAAGGAATCATGCCGCCAAGCTATGGTTGTTATTTTATTAAATTGGTTGGAAAAGCTTGATGGAATGAAAGATGTGTAATTGGTGATAACCGGAAAATGTGTGTTTGTGAATGTGTTTGACTGTAGCATATTTGGTATAAATATGCTGTCGGAACTACAGGTAGCTTGATCCCTTGTAGAAAGGGTATGTAGGCAGCTCAGTTTTAGACTGAGTGCAGCTACACCGTACTTAAACAATATATTTGTTTAAGTGTTGAGTTATGTACCAATTTGTGGTTTAATTGTGTGGGACATGTTTGCTGGTAGAATAAATTGTTGTTTAGAAATGTTTTTCCCTGCAGGTTCGACTTTTAGCATTTTTGGGGAGTGTTAGAAACAGCCGAAATGCTGCCGAAATTTTTAATAAATTTCTGGCAGTAGTGAAAACCTTTCGGTCTGTTATTCTTACCCTTCAAAATTTTTTTAGCGGGTTTTCACGACTGCTTGTGGCTTAGTGGTAACATTAAGTCACGCAGGCAGGATCTTTGCGGGTCGGGTCCTGTCAGTATTGGCAAGTGTAGGGCTCAATTTGGAGGTAGCAATTTGAGTTCTATGTAACAAATCATTAATATATATGGTTTGTGTTAAGACAAGACCATTGCTGTCACAAGTAGCTTCGATTCCTAAAAAGAAGTTGAGGGAATTGAGATCTTTAAGGGAAAACTTAACAGTAAGATGTTTTGTAAAAGAATCAACCAAAGCCAAGTTGGATCTGGTGACAATATATAATGTCATCCACATACACAAGAACGCATAGTATGCCATCAGTTGTGTTACATATGAACAAGGAGTCTAGTTGAGATCTCATGAAACCCCATTGACAAAGTGTGGTCTTGAAGCTGTCATACCAGGGGCAGGGAGCCTGCTTTAACCGATACAGTGACTTATTTAGCTTACAGACATAGTTTGGATGAAGTGCATCACAAAATCCTTCAGGTTGCTGCATGAAGATTTCTTCTTTGAGGGTTCCATTGAGAAATGCGTTATTGATATCAATCTGTCGGAATGGCCATCCAAAAGATATGTCAAGAAAATGAATGATCCGGATTGTTGATGGCTTAACAATGGGGCTATATGTTTCAGTGTAATCAATACCTGGATGTTGATGAAAACCTTTGGCCACTAACCATACCTTATATCGATTGACAGAGCTATCTGAATTTCGTTTCAGCTTGAAAACCCAACGATTTCCAACAATGTTCATGTTCAGCTGTGGGGAGACTAAGTTCCAAGTTTTTTCTTTGTGACACCAGTCTTTGACAGAGTGACCATGGGATGTGTATTCATTGGCTCATACACGGGAGGATTATCAAGAATTTTGAGGCCTGGTGTAGTCGAATCAACATATGGGATAGGAGAAGCATTGGATTCTCAATCTGATGAAAAAAGGACAGATTTTTGTATTTCTTGATGGGTGGAGAAAGTTGTGTAGGTTGGTGGGTAGAAGAGGAAACAAAAGTCGGTTCACTGGGTGTTGAATTAGAAATAGAAAAAGGTGTAGTAGGCTTTGATGGGTGGAGTAGGTGGCCTGGTGTAGTAGGTGCATGTGGAGCCAAAATAGATGGATGTAGAGTAGAGTTTTCATCTGCAATTGTGAAAAAGAGATTTGAATAATATTTTGAGTTGGTGTGGACTGTGGCATGAAGTCTGTTGCTGTTGGAACTCTTACAGCCGATTGTACCTTAGGCGTGGATGTTGGAGATTGAAAGGTACCACTCTTTATAGAGTTATGTGGCAGGGAGCTATCTATTGCTAATGTGATAAAACAGCTGGGTCTCACACAATAGATATTGCTAAAAATCACATTAGCACTTACATAATTTTTACCAGTGGACAAACTTAAATATATACTATATCCTTTATGATAACTGATATAGCCCAAGAATATGCACTTTTCAGTATGGAATGAAAACTTATTTTTCCGATAAGGCTTTAAAAAATGATAACACTCATAGCCAAATGTTTTTAGAATCGTACAATCAAAAGTTTTTTTAAAAAGTAGATGATTGGGTGACAAACAATTGAGAATTTGTTGGCAATCTATTAATTAGAAAAGTGTCAGTGGCACAAGCATTCCACCAAAAAGAAAACGGTAGGTTGCTTTGAGCAAGTAAAGTTAGTGCCATTTCAGTAATATGTCTATGTTTTCGTTCAATTTTGCCATTTTGATTGTGTGTGTGAGGGCATGGATGTTGAAAAATTATACTGTGTTTGGGAATTTTTTTGCCAATGGCAGATATTCACCACCACAATCAGACTGAAAAACTTTAATTTTTCTTTGAAAATGATTTTACACCATTTTTTTTAAATTTGTAAAAAATTGTTGCTACTTCATATTTTAATTTCATTAGATAAATCCATGAATATCTTGAAAAATTATCCTCAAATAAGACATAATATTTGTATCCATCATTAGATAAAACATGAGTTGGGCCCCACACATCAGAAAAAATAAATCTAAATGGCATGACTTTTGGTAAGTGATGGTTGATGAAATAAACGATAATGCTTTCCTAATTGACATGAAGAACATAAATTAACATCACTCATAGAAACTGGAATTTGTTTACACTGCCTTGAAACAGAATACAAAATTTCTAAGCTAGAGTGGCGCAAGACGACAATGCCACAATTTGTTTAAAGACAAAACAGAATTAAAAGATTGAATAGGTGCAACAGTAAGTAGTGTAGAAGATTTATTTAAAACAGAAGAGGAATGTCTTGAAGATTGTAATAATACCCTATACAATCCATCCTTAAGAGTTCCTTGAAGCAGCAGTGTCTTCGAAACCTTGTCCTTCACATGAACAAAACACGCATCAAAATCAACTATAATATTGTTATCAGATGTTAGCCTGGATATACTCAACAAATTTTTTGTGATTGAAGGAACATGTAACATATTTTTCAATTGTAATTTTCCATGGCTAGAATTCATATAAGAAGAACCAGTTTGTAAAATAGACAGACCTTGACCATTTCCAACCAATAGCTTGTAGCCGCTAGTATACTCGATTTTATGAAGCATATTACCTTGATCATTGGTCATATGATTTGCAGCTCCGCTGTCAAACAACCACTCAGGACCAACTGCAACATTTGGAGAAGCGTAATAAGCCGATGTATTGTTGGATTTTGTTGGTTTAAAATCTCTCTCAAAACGATGATAGCCCCTATATGTTGTATGGCCAGGTCTTGCACACACTTGACAGAAGTACCTTGATCCGGAATCCCTTCCTTTGCCGCGTCCTCTACCACGGAAGTTGTTATTGCCTCTGGGTGGGTAAGTGTGGACTGATTCATTAGAAGATTGAGACATATTGATGTTGTCGAACTTCTTGAGAGTTTTCGCAGCATGAGCAACAAGAATGGGTTCAGCAGTCATGGTTTGTATCCTCATTTCCTGACTAAGCAAAAGAACAAAAATATATTCTACACCTAAATATGTAGATAAAGGGTTAATATTTGCAATCATTGGGTCATATTCCAAGGGTATATCTTGCAATAAATGCATTACAAAATCATTATTAGACATTGGGCTGCTGGCCATAGCAAGATTGTCCACAATGTCTTTCACTTTGGAAAAATACTATTGCATAGATAGGGCTCCTTTCTTTGTAGTTTGAAGATGTTGCTTGAGTTGCATAAGTTTGGCTCGAGATTGGCTGCCAAAAAGCTTTCCTAGTGACATCAATGATAAGGGGTTTTCAAATTTGTTAACTGTGAATGAACCTTAAGTGTGATGGAAGAAAGAATCCATCCCAACAAAGCATGATCAATCCTGCACCAAAGTGAATACACCGGATTTGGTAGAAAAATTGATTGACTGGTAGTAGAATATGCTTCTTTATTAGTCTCATTTTCTGCAAGTACTTCCATATCAGGTTCCTGTATTTGCCCATTGATAAAACCTTTGAGATTCCCTCCTATAAAAGCTAGGAAAATTTGAGATTTCCAGAGTATGTAATTTTCGGCTATGAGCTTGAAAAGGAGAGTATAATTTGGAAGACTAATTTGATCAAGAGTAAGAACATAAATTTTAGTAGTAATCGACATATTTGTTATAATAATAGACTATGATACCATGTTGAATCACCACTGATCCAAAAAATTTAAGTTGATAGAATGTGGGTCATCATTTCTTTTATATTTTATCTCTAATATTTCATCTCACATGTAGACCTATTTAGGTCTTTATATGTGCATTTTTGGCCCAGTCTCTTTTGGACTCATTTAGATAATCACACATATTTTTATTTTTGGATAGAGCTATTGAGTTTTGAATCTATAACCGCTAAGTCTTTCAGCTCCGATACCATGTAAGAAACCTATACTTACGTAAACTTAAAGAATTGATTGTATAATTTACCAAAAAAAAAAAAATTGATCGTTTCTTATATTCACATATACAAAGCATATATATGTGAATATAAGTACATGTAAAGTCAGTTACCTACTTCTTCGTAATGGTGACTATTATCACATGAGCTAACAAGAGGGAAAAGGTGCTCAGTAATTTAAAAGGGAATAAACTCTTATCCTTATCTACACCTAACAGCTAGATAGAGTAAGGAAAAGGATAATAACACAATTTATTATTTTATGCCAACAGTAATAATTGAAACTTAAAGTACATGACCTATTAGGATAGACTCTGCATATATAATTGGGAATTACATAATCAAGATTTGACAATTATTTTTTAATTTGATCCTCAAGATTTGACAAATTTTGATATAGTAGTTGTGGAGATATGAGTTATACTGTAAAATCAGCTGCCGACAATGCCTCATCTTCTACTTCTAGCAACTGAACAATATAATCGTCTTTTAATTAGAAGAGTTTCGGTTCTCATCAAATATGTTTTGGCTTTTGAATCAGATGGTTTGGATTAATGGTTAGAAAGTTGTAAGCTCTGTAAGTTTATAGTATGGGATATATATCAACTATCTCATGTCACCTGCAGTGTAGTGGTTATTTTAGAGTCGTTTGGTTATAGCTGATCAAAGTAAATTTTTTTGCCTTTTTATAGTAGATCTTTAATTAAATAAGCATTTTTATAAAAAAAGTTAATAATTATTTAGGTGTGAATTGAAAAAATTGTGTGAATATGAAATTGAGTGTTTGCTAATATAATCATAACAGTGCTTACGATTTTTATTTTTATTTTAAATAAAAAAACGCTTTTGACTTAAATGTATGCTGTTGGGTCAACTTTTGCATGTTGGCATTATTACGATTTTAAATACTGAGTTGTATATTATCAGTCTTAGCTTGTTTCAGAGCTTGAAGAGTAAACTTCAATTATGAATGGTTAGAGACTATTTTTTCCATGACTATATATATAGGTGATTAAGTATACACTTTTCACATTGTAATTTTCTTATAAATTCAAGTTTGGTTTTCATTAGAATTTCTTATTTTACTTTGGATGTATGCTTGAGCTGTTTTGATCAATTAGGTTTAAAATAATTTTTATAAATTTTTTGGTTCATCGTTCGAACACTGAGTTAATCACTGTTAGAACAATGATTTTAATTTTTGCATTTACTGCATGTTTATGTTAAAAAGCTGTTTTTTTTTTTTCTTAAATAGATACTTATTCATTACCAAAAAAAAATCCTGTTGAATGCATCCAAACACCTATATATATATATATATTGTAAACAAGAGCTTTTGGCTTTTGGACCAAAAAAATGTTATACCAAATATATGTTTATTAGCTTATATTTAGTTGCCTATCCTTTAAAAATTTACTTATTAGATTATATTAATTTTTTAATTGATAAAACAATAGCAATGCTAGTCTATACCATTAAATTTTTTCACCATATTTTGTTTTCCAAATGATGTGGGAATAAATTAATGGTTGATAAAAACTTTATCCCTAAATTCATAGAAAATGGACCATTAACATTCTGCTCATTTATTTGGTAAATAAATTTTGATAAAAAATTTAGTGACATTAGCATCTTTTTTTATTTTTTTATTTTTTATATTATAAACACTAACTTTGATAAAGTAACTCACATAGAAAAGGAAAGAAATATGCCTAATCAAAGGGTGAGAAGCCATCAAAAATGGAACCTCTATCTGATATATAAAGGGGCAAGGTCAACCCAATAAGGAAAAGAAAATAAAAAAAAATACAGAGACCATGGAACCACTGTATGTTCTAGTTGTCAAATGGAAAAAGTTGCAAACTTCCCTCTACAATTTCTAGTAAAAATTTCTAAATTTCTTTTAGAAAAAACTCATTGTAATATATGAGAATCAACTTCCATTCCTTCTACTCAATCTTTTCGATATGCATTATTCCTCTACAAAAGAAATAAAAAGTTTTTGAATGCTTTTTAAAATTTTTAAAATTGGTTGAAAATTAATTTAACCCTAAAATTAAAATTTTCCAAAGTGATGGTGGTGACAAATTTACATCTAATGTTTTTATTAATCATTTAAATTTATGTGGTATTTATTCATCAAAAGTTTTGTCCAAAAATCCATAAGCAAAATGGAATTGCTGAGAGAAAATATAGGCACATTTGTTGAACAGAACTGGTTCTCATATTTCATGCTAATATACTTTATACCTTGTAGATAGATGCTTTTTTAATCGTTGTATATATTTGATCAACAGGTTGCATTCTTCAACTCTTAATGGTGATATTCCTTATTTACAAGTTACTTGCAAATAAACTTCATACCTCATTTCAAATTACTTTTAGCCCACATTTAAGCCTTCAAGTGCAGATATTATCATCCGTGCCGGTCCATCGTTTATATTATTTATGCGACTGACTGTCATATTTATTGCTTTCAAAATTAATATTCGTCATTTTAGTATATCAACATTAATGATTTTGGAACACTAAAATTTATATAGAATTAAATTACGCGGTATGATATTTTTTCTGTTGTAATGGCAATACATCGGGCTTCGTGTCTTTTCTTAGGTGCAAACTGCATCTTTTAGTCTTCCAAAAAGTAGTCCACTGTAGCTCGATCTAGCACTAAGTTGAGTATAGTGCAATAGCCTCCACTGCGGCTAAAAGAACATGTTTCTCTTATTTACTTCTTGAGGTTGGTATTTTTTTGTCCTCGCCACCTCAAATTCTCAGCGACAATATGAGTGCTCTTCACATGACCATCAATTCCGTGTTTCACAAACGAACGAAGCACATTCTCATCAACTACCACTTTGTCCGAGAAAAGTTGTCATTGGTGCTCTCACCTCTCGGGAAAACGAAGGAGATATGCCTAATCAAAGGAATGATATTACAACTATAGAAAATGGAACCTCTATCCCATATTCAAGGGTCAAGTTTAGCCCAATAAGGAAAAGGATATCGAAAAGTACAGAGACCATGATCAATGGAACACTTTTGGAAAATGTCTAAAGTCAATAACCATGATACAGAGACTGAGCCTATAACTTAGGAGCAATGTTAGTCGACTACCATTTTGTATTAAAAAAAAAAAAAAAAAAACCTCTTGTACATCTTGTAAAGTAATCGTGGAGTAATTGTCAATTTGTTCGATTCTTTAAACTTGTGTATGCAACACTATTGTCCTACTAAAAAGAATTAATTGTCAACTATCTCAATTTACTCATTATCTCATTCTTTTGGGACAGTCCAGTTAAAAATGACCTGGTGATAACTCTAATCTATAAAAAAAATTAAAATAAAAAACTTACTATCAATCATGATTCATACTAAGATTATTTGGATCATTAATAATAATAATAATAAAACAATGGGAAATTAACTTTTGAACAACTTTATATACCAAATTTCCTTGAGCTCTGAAGGATAAGCATCAAAATCAAAATTTTGATTTTTTGTCCAATTGTTTTCTACCTAGGTCTACCAATTACAGTGGTTCGTTCTTTAGCAAAGTTTGCTCTTTCTTGTAGTGAGGTTAATGTCTGGTTAGAGATAAAATCATAGCTCACCACTAATATCTCCATTATATGATTACCTTATATATGCACAATTTATATATTATAAAATTATTAATAATATGATACATTTAACAGAAAACACCAATTAACACGTGAAACATTTCAAATGTAGCTAAATAACGGTAAATATGTATGAGAAAAGTAGATAGCGGAAGCTTCTAGAGAAAGAAAGAAAGACTGAAAAGAATGTAAATGATTTGATTAATTGTGTTTCTGTTACTATTACAGATCATGCTCAAAGGTTTATATACCTGAGCTACTTAACCAGAACTAACTAGCTTTTAACATCAAGCTTAACAATCGTGTTAGTTAAGCTCTAACAACTCAGCTGACAAGGATGTTGAGTTGGCATTACAAAACTGAAAGAGTAAAGACTAAACTACCCTAACATCTCCTCTCAATTGAAGCCCGGGTTAGCTCCAATAGACCAGCTTGATGTGAGTCCAAGCTTCAACCAAAGATATGCAAATCGAGTAGTGCCTAAAGCCTTAGTGAAAAGATCAGCCGTTTGTTCCTCTGTTGGAACATACCTTATTTCCAAAACTTTACTAAGCACTTTATCCCTGACATAATGAATTTCAATTTCAATGTGCTTAGTTCTAGCATGCAACACTGGATTGTATGCTAAAGCTACTGCTCCAAGATTATCAGACCAACTAATTGGTGGTTGAAGAAGCAAACCAAGCTCCTTGGTTAGCTGTAAGAACCAGCTCATCTCAGTGGTAATGTTAGCAAGAGCTCGATACTCAGCCTCTGTACTTGATCTGGCAACCACAGATTGCTTCTTGCTGCTCCAAGAGATAAGATTAGGACCGAGGAAGACACAATATCCACTGCAGAATCGTCGATCATCCGGATTGCAAGCCCAGTCACTATCAGCAAAGCCATGAAAAACAAGCCTATCCAGATCTGGTTTCTTGAGTGTCAAGCCATAATCCCTTGTCCCCTTTAAATATCTCAGCAGCCTTTTACATGCTTCCCAATGTGTAGTACGAGGAGCATGAACAAACTGACAGAGCTTATTCACAGCAAATGTGATGTCTGGCCTTGTGATAGTTAGATATTGCAAGGCACCAATAACGCTTCTATACTCTTCATGTTGCTGTAGAATGTCCCCATCAAAAACCGTTAGTTGTTTTCCTGTGATCATTGGTGTGGAGTAGCTTTTGGCCTCATGCATCTTGGTTTTAACCAAGAGATCATTAATGTACTTCCTTTGTGACAACTTAATTCCTGTTGTGGACCGAGCAACCTCAATGCCTAAAAAAAGTTCAAAGCTCCAAGATCTTTCAAGGAGAACTCACTATTTAAGTCAGCAATGAGTGTGGAAACAAATTGAGAATTAGAGCCAGTAATAACCAAGTCATCAACATAGATGAGAACAAAACAGTGAATATCTTGATTCTTTAAAATGAACAAGGAGATGTCTGCCACCGAGCCAATGAAACCTCTCTTTTCAAGAGAGGATTTGAGCTTGTCAAACCAGGCTCTTGGAGCCTGTTTGAGACCATATAAAGCCTTTTGTAACTTGCACACATAGGCTGGATGAGCTTGGCTGATATAACCTTCAGGTTGAGCCATATAGACTGTCTCTTGCAATGTACCATTTAGAAATGCATTATTGAAATCTAGCTGTTTCACTGGCCAATCAAATGTAAGAGCCAAGGTTAAAATGACTCTAATTGTTGAGGATTTGACAACCGGGCTAAATGTTTCAAAGTAATCAAAGCCTGGCTTCTGATTAAAGCCTTTGGCAACCAGTCTGGCCTTGTATCTCTCAATACTACCATCAGCATTATGTTTAATCTTATATACCCATTTATTTCCAACAATGTTCATTTCAGGAGTATAAGGAACTAGAGTCCATGTACCTGTGTCCATAAGTGCATTGTATTCTTTATCCATGGCTGATTTCCACTCTTTACACTCCAATGCAATTTTTGTTGTTTTAGGCTCAAAGGAGAAGGCATTTCCAAGATCTGGAGGTGAGGGCTTGACCACAGATGTTTGAACTTGAACTGACTTCATTGAAAATTTTGAAGCATTCTTTGCCGTGTGAAAGACTGTAGGTTTAATGATCCCATTCTTTGATCTAGTGATCATGGAATGAGAGTTATTAGAAATAGGCAAGCTAACTTCAAGTTGGATGCCAGGCAAATTAAAATCAGCGAACTGTGAAATTGCACCAGAAACTTCAACTTGACAGTTTTCTCCAATTTGGGCTGCACCTTGTGAACTAGTAACAATCGGGGTAGTCAAATTTTGAATAGCCATAGGAATTGGAGAGAAAGTACTTGTATCAACATTAGCAACACATTTTACACTTGTGGAGACTGAACCACCCGAGATTGGAGTGACATCTGCAGCAAGAGTCCCATACTCAATTTGACAGTTTTCACCAATTTGGGCTGCACCTTGTGAACTAGTAACAACCGGGGTAGTCAAGTTTTGAATAGCCATAGGAATTGGAGAAAAAGTACTTGTATCAGCATTAGCATCACATTTGGAACTTGTGGAGACTGAACCGCCCGAGAATGGAGTGACAGCTGCAGCAAGAATCCTATGCTCAACAGAAATTGCTGGAACAGAACCACCTGCAGAACTAGATCTGGAACTTTGAACAGATGAAGGTGAAATTTCACCATCTTGTAGAGGATGAATTGTTGTTAGAGATGCTGGAATTGTGTTAGCTCTCATACTACTTCTGTTGGCAGAATGCAGCACATTAACTCCACCAGAAATACCAATTTGTGCTGCAGAATTTGTCTGATCAACAACAGGGGTGCCTAAATTTTGGAGTGCTTCAAATGAGGCTGGATTTTGAACAGAAACTAACTGGTGAACCTTGTTCAAGTATGTAGGAACCATATTTGACTCCAAGATACCATGTAAAGACTGAGGTAAAATTTCCTTTGATGAGTTTGAGAATTCAGTAAGGAATGGAAACTCATTTTCATTAAACTCAACACTATTGGAAATGTACACTCGGCCAGATGGATGCAAGCACTTGTAACCTTTAAATCCATCAGCATATCCAATAAACACACATTTGGAGGTATGAAACTGAAATTTTTGATTATGATAAGGTCTAAGGTATGGAAAACATGTACAGCCAAAGACCTTCAACCTTTCATAATCTGGAATGATGTTAAAAAGCTTCTGAAAAGGACTAACATACCTCAACACAACAGTAGGGAGCCTGTTTAGAATGTAAACAGCTGCACTGAAAGCTTCCCACCAAAACTCCAGAGTCATGTGTGCTTGAGACAGAAAGCTGAGACCAATTTCAACAATACTTCTGTCCTTCCTTTCAGCTTTACCATTCTGATTGTGAGTATAAGGACAGGAATGCCTAAATAGGATACCATGATCCTTTAGATAGGGAACAAAGCTCTTATATTCTCCTCCCATGTCAGATTGTAGACATTTAACTTTGAAGGACAGCAGTTTCTCTATCATCTTATGAAACTGAACAAAGGTGCCAAAAGCCTCAGACTTGGTCTTTAAAGGATATACCCAAGTGTATCTTGTAAAGTCATCAACAAAGTTAATCTAGTATTGAAACCCTTCTTTTGATAAGGTAGGAGAAGGACCCCACAAATCTGTGTGAATTAGCTCAAGTGGAGTAGTGGTTTTTGTGGACACAGCTGGAAAATGTTCCCAATGTTGCTTTCCAAATTTGCAAGCATCACAAAAAGACAAAGTAGAAATATCTGAAGTTGTGCTTTTATTATTGAAAGTAGGATTACACAGTTTAAGAACTTGGTTCAATACAAGTAAGGAGGACTGACCAAGTCTTCTATGTAAAAGATCAATTGACACATCTGAAGACTTATTTACAGACAAAGCAACAGATGAGATCAAATCAGTCTTGAAGTTATTTTCAGCACCAAAAGAAGAGTCAGAGAGTTGTGAAGCAGGAGCAACAAATGGCTGTTCTGGAGATTGAGCTTGAAAAGACAGATTCCTATGTGAGAGGCTCGGCAGAGAGTTAGAGACCTTCAAGGTTGGTATCTCTAACTTGTAAAGTCCTCCTTCAAGAATTCCTTGGAGCACCACTACTCCCAGCTGTTTGTGCTTCACAAAGCAAACATTAGCAAAGAACTCAACACTAACATAATTGTCTTGAGTTAGTTTTGAAATGCTAAGTAAATTCTTAGCTATTGTAGGGACAATTAACACATCTTTGAGTAAAACCATATATCCAGAGAAGCCTGAAATAACAGTGCTGCCAGACCCAGTGATTTTAATACCAATTCCATTTCCAACAAGCAATTCATGCTTACCATTGTAATCTGAGTGCTGAAGAAGTGTTGAGTTTGTGAAAGCAACATGGTTTGTTGCCCCACTATCCAGATACCAGCTTGGATCCCCCACTGGGACAGGTGTAATATAATGGGAAGTTAATGCTTGTGGAGACTCATTCTGACCAAGAAGAGGTTGTTGAGGAATATTGAACAAGCCAGGTGAACTCCGGATATTAGATGGAGGTCCCATTCCATTGAACTGAGGAAACAATGGTAGAGAGGTTTGAAACACTTGACCAGGGATATTGGTTGAAATAGGTGCATTCCCAGAGCTACCACCATATTGACCATAAGAACCCTATAAGGATTGAGGTGGTTGTGATAAGCCAGAGAACTGAACCATGTTGCCTTGAGGTATGGTCAGATTGGAACTAGTAACAGGATTGACTGGATTACCAAACCTGAAGTAGCATATGTCTGCTGTATGACCAATCTTTTTGCAAATTTGACATTGTAATTTGTTTGGTTTTCCTCTGCCCCTTCCATGAAATTTTGGCTTATCATTCCCAGAGTAACTCTCAGGTGCCATAGTGACAGGATTTGTATTGGCAGTAGGAGTACTAGAGCTTTGATTAGGAGAGCCAAAATGTAAGGGTTGTGACTTGACAGTGTTGAACACAAGACTCAGATTAGAAGTAGGATGTAGAGAACCTACTTCCAGATATTCATGTTGACTATGAGGCACATTATGATTCAATTTTGCAGTAAAGTCATTAGACAAGTCAGAGGTAGTAGTTGTGTTCACTAGATGCACAGAGGATCCAAAATTCGAGTGAAGATCTAAAACAGTAGAGGTATTTTGTTGATTAAGTCTGTTCTCACAATATAATAGATGTTGTTTTACCTCTTCAAGGCTGGGAAGAACAGGCCGTGTGGTTAGATTGATAACCAGGGTTTCATACTCTGATCCGAGACCACCAAGGATGTAAGAAACCAATTCTTTTTCAGTGACAGATTCTCCTCCAGCAATGAGTTGATCGGCAACATTTTTCATTTTCAAGAAATAATCAGAGATGGTAAGAGAATTTTTCTTGATATTTTGAAGATGAATCCGTGTCTGTAGTTGATTCATTTTGGACTTTGAAGCAAAATTCAATTCTAAAACCCTCCATATTCTTCTTGAAGTCTTTAAGCCAATGATTAAGCCAGAAATTTGATGAGAGATAGTTGAGACTAACCATCCAAGGATGAACTGGTCTTGTAAAATCCACCATTGCTGCTCTGGAGTGAAATTTTGTAAAATGTCACTATCAACATCTCATTGCAAGCCGATGATGTCTTCCATAAACAGAGGTTCTTCACGCAGTACAAATTTATCAAGTTGATATCCACGAAGTAGAGCCAGAACTTATGTCTTCCAAAATATGAAATTTCCAGGACCAAGTTGCATGAGAGAGCTTGGAAACGGTGAAACTGTGACCAGATTCTTACTCATTAACTCCATAGCTGATCTTCCTCGATTGAAGTCAGTGCTTGGAACTACTGTTGCCTCTTGATCACTCTGTATTTCATCCGTCGCCATTGTTAACAGGTATTAAGCTCTGATACCATATGAGAAAAGTAGATAGCGGAAGCTTCTAGAGAAAGAAAGAAAGACTGAAAAGAATGTAAATGATTTGATTAATTGTGTTTCTGTTACTATTACAGATCATGCTCAAAGGTTTATATACCTGAGCTACTTAACCAGAACTAACTAGCTTTTAACATCAAGCTTAACAATCGTGTTAGTTAAGCTCTAACAACTCAGCTGACAAGGATGCTGAGTTGGCATTACAAAACTGAAAGAGTAAAGACTAAACTACCCTAACAATATGCCATTCTTAAATCATTATAACAAATCTCCTTGTAACAAATTGCAAATATTTTCGGGGAAAACTGTTAATGCTAAAACCCCACAAGCTTATCCAGATGAATAAATGTGTTGATAAAGAATTTGGACTTTGACCAATAAAGTAGAGATTCAAGTCTCACAATCATCTGAATAGGAAGCTCAGTCATATATCCAGAACTAAAAACATTGATATACGCAGATTACTTGGTCGGCGCGAACAGGTTCACCACCTAGGATTACATGGACACACTAACCTCTACTTCTCCAACATTTTATTCATAAAAATAAATAATAATAATAAAAACCCACAAGTTTTAATTATTCATAGTTATATAAAGGACTTGGAACTTGGAAGTAAGAAACTGAGCAATTACAATGGAGAGGCTAGAGAGTTTTTTATACACCTCAATATAGATTTAGTTGATGAAGAAATTGCAACTGAGCTTCTTCATACTCAAGCTCATTTTTGGAACCACATTTTCAACCGTAAACACTTGGTCTCTTAAATGTGTTGTTCAACTTGGTATCCCTGTTGAATGGATGGTATCAGGGATACCAAGTTGTACACCACATTTGAGAGACCAATAGTTAATGAAGCTGGAAAATGTAGTTACAAACATGAGCTTGAGAATTAAGAAGCTAAGTTTCTTTTTGTTGAGGTGTACATGTGAAACTCTTTAGCCTCTCCATGTTGCCTTTCATTTTTGTTAATTTGTACAAGTATACCTTGAAATCTATAATCCAATTAATTTGAGATGTTTATATAGAGCTGTTGGTGTAAAACACAACAATCAGTCTCAAGTGTGCGAGCGTGCCACTTCGAACCTATGACAGTCCAAAGAAAAATAAAGTGTGCGCCAATTAATATCAGACTTAAATCAAACGATTGTATTAATTATTGAGAACAAAATAATTAAATGTTACAAAATGTTTTTCAGATCAAAGGACTTTTAATTAAAATTTTCAACTAAAACACTTGACTACTCGAAGTAAATTCTAACGAGAATAAATTAAGTAGTCTATGTTTCTGATGTGTGTGGATGCGAGAATCCTTTTCAAAGTTGGAGAAGCTTCTATTTATATAGGAGAATGTGGCTCACCAACTCTTTGTGCTTATGATATGGGACTGATGCGAAATTTATTTTTCAAACCAAACATTNAATACCATTTATTTATATTTGTGAAAGTTTAAAGCACACTCATCTCCAAATAATATAGGACAATTACTATTTTTGAAAATCAAATTCTAAATAAATATTAATTTAAAAAAAAATTAGTATATGGTACATACATTTTGTTATTCACAAAATTATATTCATCGTTTTCTCCTTTCTCCCTCTTCTCGCCTCCTCCCTCGGTCTTTATATCATCTAAAAAAAATTAAAATAATTGTAGATCCATACTCTCTCCCTTTACCTTTCACGCAATCTCTCTCATTTTGCTTCAGTTTTACTGAGTTGTACAATTGCCACCGTGTCCAATTTGTTTGGGCTTTTCAGTTTTTTTATTTTTCTTTAAATTTGTTTTTCTTCTTTTCGTTTTTCTGATTTATGGGTTGCATTTGTGTTTGATCTTGTTCACTTTACTTTTTTCAGATTTTTCCAATTTTTCTCAATCTAAATCTTCCTTTTTCCATTTTTTTCCCTCAATCTTTAGGCAGAGTTTTGCATATGTAGAGTCTCATGTATAGCTACGGAATAATAATTTGTATGTTTTTTTGGGTAATAATTTGTTTTTCTGTTTTGCATTTGTTTCATGTATTTAGATTTTTGGTTTCTTGTGATAAATGAGAGTAAGAGAGAGGAGAGAAAGACAGGAGAGGCAAGAGAGACACAGGGAGAGAGGGTGGAGAGAAAGAAAATTTAATATTTATATTATTGTATATATGTATAGAGAAATGTTTTTCAATGAAAATAGTTCAATCTTAGGATAAGAATAATAATAATAATAATAATAATGATTGTCACAGTGTTTTTTATATCTGTCACAATGTTTTTTTTTCTTTTGTTTTAGCAAAAAATGAATTTTTTTTTTTGGTAGTGAAATGAGAGAGAGAAAGAGAGACCATATCAAAATAGTGGAAAAAAATCAAAACTTTAGGGTTAAATTTTGGATTTGCAAAGAAGAGAGAGAAACAAAAAAAAAAGAAGAGAAAAATAGAAATTCAGGTTTCAGAGAAGAGAGAAAGCGGAAGAACTTGGTTTTCAGAGGGCGGACAAAAAGAAAGATGGGTTTGTCAAGAAGAAACAAGGGGAAGAGAAAATAAAATAAAAGAGATAGATAAGTGATTCAGACAAAAAAACATAAAATAATAATAATAATAATTTTAACTAAAATTGACAGGTGTCAATTCCCACACAATTTTTTCTCTTAAAGTGCAAGACTAAAATTTACTCTTCTAAGAGTAAAATAAGCGAACAGCGCCCTATAAAGCATTTCATCAAAACATAATTCAACAACATTTAGCCTGGGATGCACAGATAGATCATGGCCGTCGGACAACGACCAACCAACATCTTCCATGTGGTGGCTGTGCCTTATCCCGGTAGGGGCCATGTCAACCCGATCATGAACCTCTGCAAGTTACTGGCTTCCAAGAGAGACGATCTGATCATCACCTTCGTTGTGACTGAGGAATGGCTGGGCTTCTTGGGCTGTGATCCACAGTCCAATACTATGCGCTTCCGAACCATACCCAACGTCGTTCCGTCGGAGCTGGTTCGTGGTGCCGACTTTGCTGGTTTCTATGAAGCTGTTATGACGAACATGGAAGCCCCTTTTGAGAAGCTTTTGGATCAGATTTCACCGCCGGTGACTACTGTCATAGCCGACACTGAACTTCCTTGGGCTGTCCACGTCGGAAACCGTAGGAATATTCCGGTAGCCTCAGTCTGGAGCATGTCGGCATCGATATTTTTATATGGGTTACATTTTCGACATTTTATAGGTATGTACATTTTTTTTTTCCTTTTTTGGTTATTAGGTATGTACATTTAGTTGCTAATATCTAGTTATATATGTATATTTTTTCCTAATCATGCTAATTATATTAATATCTTTTTGCTAGCTAAGGACTAACTTAAACATTAATCGTGCAGTAGCTAGTATATTTTAATTTCATTAAAATTGGTAAAACATATATATCGTATAGAGAAATTTTTTCAATGAGAAATAGTTCAATTTTAGGATTAAAAAAAAAAGGTAATGTTTATCTAAGAAACCGAGAAAAGGGAAAGTGAGTCGAGTAATAAGCATAATAATTATTTATTCACCAAAAAAAAAGCATAATAATTATTTGTTTTAGACAAAGATAAGCAGTATAATGGCACAATAGTCATTTCACAATATTTATTAAATAAAATATCGCGGCGTGCAATATTTCAACCCGATTCTGGAAAAGCGCAAAGTGACAAAAAGGATAGAGGTTTTAGTCAAAAGTTTGCTTTTATTGTACTAGACTACGTCATACTTGTTCACTAAAAATTACTTTACAAAAACAAAAACAAAAAACTCAAATTATAAGTGTTTTTTTTTTTTTTTTAAGTTGTAGTTTCAACTTAAAAGAGCAGAACTATTTAATATTCAAAACAAATTTAAAACTGCCCCCCGCGGGAGTCCGGACCGTGTCTCAGTCCCTAAAAACTAAATAATTATTAATTCGTTTCTCATGCTAATTATATTAATATCTTTTTGCTAGCTAAGGACTAACTTATACATTTTTTTTTTTTTTGATAAAAGCAAAGTATTATTGCCAAAAAACAAAACTACAGAAACGAAGACACAGAGTTTGGTTTTCTAGAAACCATTACATCAAGAACAGAGGGAAGTCTGTTCATAGTAAGCAAATCTAAAGATAAATTTGTTTTGGAATCAAAAGTATATTTTGCTGCTCTATCAGCTAGACAGTTTGTCTCTCTGGGGCACCATTTGAGATTCCAGCTATGGTTGTTGAACTTGACTCTCAAGGCCAGCACATGATGTCGAATCTGCCAGATATAGGGGTCCTCTTCTTTTCATATTATATCCACCAATCTCTTTGCATCACATCTACATATCACTTTCTCCCATCCCTGTTCTTCTCCTATGGATGTGACCCACTCCAGAGCTTTAAGTTCCGCCATCTCAGCATCAAGACCAATCAGTTGATTGGTTGCCAAATGGATTATGATGCCATTCTCATCTCTAGCCACCATAGCTATGGCATTCCTTCTATCTTTTGTGGATGCATCGGTATTGACTGCAATCCATCCCTTGTCCGGTTGTGTCCAGTATGTCATACTTGGAATTCTCTTCTCCTTAATCTCTTTCCTCAAAGATAGAATATCCTCCACTTTTAGCTCTAGCTTCAACACAGTTTCCAGAATGTCTACCCTGCCTTCATGGACTTTTGTATTTCTAGCCTCCCAAACTGCCTCTAAAAGACTGGTCAGCACTGCCGTAGCTTCTCTTTGCCCCAATCCTGAACTAAAAGCATTCCCATCCCTGCATAAACAGCAAGAAACCAGATTCTCTATCGAGCTATAATGTTCTTTATCCCATATCAGTCCCCAACTACTCGCAAAAGCCACTGCTCTAATAAAAGAGCATTCTGCTAAAAGATGAAGGGATGTTTCCCTCGGGGCTTCACATAGAGCACAACCCCCGTCCCCATTTTTAACCGTCTCCAAATGACTTCCTTGGTAGGAAGAATATTCGATAATAGCCTCCACAAGAACATTCTACTTCTTTCATGGATATCTGCTTCCCAAATATTCTTCCACAAATTTGTATTCCTCACGGTGGTCTGTTGTTGAGGAATGAGATGGTGGCAGCTTCTAATAGAAAATTTGCCCCCCTTATCTGTAATCCATAATAATTTATCTTCATAGCTCACCCAAAGCCAAGCAAGCTTTTGTATTTCCTCCACTTCTCTCAGTTTGAAAGTCTCATGGAGTTTGTCCATATTCCACTCATTAGTATCTATGTTTCGGAATTCTGCAAGTCTTTGGTTTTCTCGGGTAAACACCCTTTCTCTCTGGTCTTGGATCCCTTTTACTTTCCCCAGGAGCCAGGGATCGACCAATGGGTTGATAGACCACCCATTTCCTAGACTATAACAGGAGCCTTTTGAATATCTTCTTTTGTATTCAAAATGCCCCTCCAAACCTCCGAATCCCCCAGTTTAACGTGACATCCAAAGAAAGAAGAGAATTTGAGATACTTAGCTTTCATTAAAGACACCCACAACCCCTCATCTCCGCAAGCAAGCTTCCATCCTAGTTTTGCCAGGAGAGCTGTATTGAGTAGTTTGAAAGACCTGAACCCCAGTCCCTCCATAGCCTTGGGTAGGCAAATATCGTCCCATGACTTGAGTGCTAGAAACCGCCTTGCTTTTCTGTTCCCATTCCACCATAATCGCCTGATCATTGCATCCATTTCTTGACATACACCATTTGGAACCCGGAAAGTGGACATAGTGTACACCGGGATGGCTTGGGCAACTGCCTTAATAAGGGTGGCTCTGCCTGCTCTTGAAAGAAGCTGGCTTTGCCATCCCTCTAATCTACCTTGTAACATATCTTTAAGTCTCCCAAATTCCTTAGCTTTCCTTCTTCCAAAAATCAAAAGGTTTCCCAAGTAAACCGTATCTTTCTTCATTTCCTTCAGCCCTATTATATCTTTGATATTCTTCCTGACTCTTCTTTAATAGCCTCCCAGTATCTTCTGTAAAAAGCCCCCGGAAAACCATCCGGCTCTGGAGTCTTTAGAGGATGCATACTCCATATACAATCCTTTATTTCTTCATCTGACGGGATCTTGAGGATCTCTTGATTCTCTCTTTCAGAAACACTTGAAAACCTGAAAAACCGGATTGGTGGTGGAAAGTAAAGATAGGAAATTCTTTGAGAAATATTATGTTATCCTTTTTCTATCCTCCAGCCAAACCTCTCCATCTTTAATGGAATCGATACAATTCTCCACGTCTGATTACAATACTTGCATGAAAAATTTTGAGTTTTTGTCCCCTGTTTGTAACCATAACTCCCTAGACTTCTACTTCCAAATCTTCTCTTGTTGAAGATGTAACACCATTAACTGCCTTAACATTTCAGTTTCCTTTCTTTTTTCCGGGAATAGCATCGCCTGGTATTGAGTCAGCTGGTTTTCCAACATCTTTATCTTTTCAGATATATCTCCAAAGTGCAATTTATTCCATCGTTGGAGATCCCTAGCAGTTCTACTCAATTTGTTCATAGTTTTTTGAAATTCCCATCCACCCATAACTCTTCCTTTCCAAGCCTTTTCCACCACATTGTAACTTGATATGTCCTCGATCCATACATTAAGAAACTGAAAAGGTCTCTTTACTCTGAATTCCTGAGCTACCGTGTTAAGAATGATAGGATTGTGATCCGAGGTTTTTTTTAGGAGATGGGTGACTTTTGCCTGATGGAAATACATCACCCAGTCTTTGCTAGCCAGAGCTCTATCCAAGCATTCTCTTATGAAAGTTGTACCTTGATGTCCATTATCCCATGTAAAACGGCAGCCTTCAAAACCCAGATCAATCGCCCCAACATTATGTATAAACTCTCGAAGAAAGAGTTTCCTATTCAACACTGGTCTGCCTCATATCTTTTCCCTATCATCAATTACTTCATTTAAATCTCCCATTATAACCCAGGGAATTTCACAGCTGAAGATCTCATCTTCCAGTCTAACCCAGAAGTTTGCTTTTTCCACCCCATAAGGGGTGCCATAGCATCCGTAGAATCTCCAATCATTTAAGCCTTTTTCGTTTTTAATATCACAACAAATAATCCTCTTATCCATCAATTTGACCACAATGTCAACCTCATCATTCCACATTATCATTAAACCTCAAGCCATCCCTATTGCTTCCATCACTGCATTAAACCGGAATGCTAGCTTCCTGCTTATCCGATTCATCTTCTTTTTCATTGCCCTTGTCTCCATCAAAAAAATGCAGCTGGGGTTTATATCTGTTGACTAACCTTTTTAAAGCCAAGAAAGTATCTATCATCCCCAGCCCCCTGCAATTCCAAGTTAGAAACTTCATTGCATTTGGGGGGGGGGAGGGGGCTTGATTTGGCCCGCCTCCTCGGCCCTATGAAAATCCTGAGACTCCCTTTCATTTTGTCTCTGTCCCCTGCTTGATTGTCCCGGAGTATCAAGATTTTGAGGTCTGTTGAGCTCTCCTCTGTTTCGACTCCTTGCCACCTTCTTCCACGACCAACGTTCGTCAGATCTGGTAGTATCTGCATTACTACTTTCCTCCGTTCTACTTGGGGTAGCGACCAGAACGACTGGCTCTCTGATATCATCCACTATATTCACTGAACATTCTTGGTTCTCTTGTGTTTCGTGACTTTCCTCCAGTTCTCTTAAGATGATACCCTTTGGGGATCTGTTTAAAATAGTTGGGGCTGGTCTTTTATCGCAAATAGATGGGCTTTGTCCTCCTTGGGTCTTTATCCCCGAAGCCTTCTCTAACATAGATGGGCCTAACTTAACCCAATTTAACAGTTCCGGGCCGCACCCTTCCAGCCTTTTTCTCTCCTGGGCTTTAGTCAAAGCAATAGATTGAATAAAGCTGGTGGCCCATTCTGCAAGGTCTTGGGGGTTGAAATTCAACTGCTGCACTCTATGAGCGACGGTTTCTTGTAAAGCTTGTGAGTGCCGCAATTCTTGCCTATTAAGTGTCATGTTTAGGGCCTGCAGTTCAGTGCACATACCCAATGCATTTTGAAAGTCCATATTAGCACCATGCTCATATGGTTCTGCTGTTTCTTCTGCATTTTAACTGTTTCTTTCACCAAAATGGCAGTCCTCGATCTCCGGCTCTGCTTCGCCTGTTCCCCTACCTCTTTCCAGCATCAGGAGTTTCCGATCAATTTCTGCGCGGGTTGACGAATAGTAAACTCGAGTTATTTTCAGCTCTCAACCAGGGTCCGTAAATCTTAGGTGAGATTCCATGACAGGTTGTGAGAATCGCTTGTTCCTTCATCAAACACCTGCCAGTCACATGGTCCATCATCCCACATTTGTAGCAGAAATCTGCTAGTCTCTTGTATTTGAACTGTATCCAGAGTTCATCTCCTTCCGTCCTCTCATGGAAGAACCCAGCTGATATGGGATCTGTCACCTTAATATACACCCTAAATCTGAGATAACGTTGCGCTACCACACATTTCATGTTCAAAGATTCTGGATGAACTATCCCAATAGTTCTACCCACTCTTCTGGTTGTTCCTTCATGGATAAGTCTCAGGGAAGACCGTGGATTTGAATATAGAAAGTAGACCATTCGAAGCTTATCTCCTTGAGTGCTCTGTCTGTCGGCCACGCCTTTATTATCATATGTGTGCCATTCATGGACCATGGCCTCCCAGTAAGTATAACCTCTCTAATGCTTCCAAAAGAAAACTTGAAGATATTCTCTTCAATCTTTTCCACTTGAACTTTCAGTTTTGTTCTCCATGTTTTCTGAATAATCTCCGTTAGAGTATATCTTCTGAAGCTCTTTGTCGCCATGACTTTTCCAACCAAAACTCTCTCCGAGCACACTCCTTCCTCCTCCTTACTTGGTTCTAAAGACAAAGAACGGAGTGCCTCTTGCATGTGTTTCACTTTCGCCGGTAGGGCTGCTTGTTCCTATCCGGCGTTACTCATAGTATCCAAAGAGATTTAGACTAAAAGCTAATAGAAAAACAAAATGGCAGATCGTAAAACAAAACTCAGATCACCATGGATGGAACTTGTTCCAGGTTTTTTCCAATTCGGTTACGTGTTGACTAACTTATACATTAATCATCCAGTAACTAGTATATTTTAATTTTATTAAAATTGGTAAAACATATGTACGTACGTACGTACAAATGCTTTTCAATGAGAAATAGTTCGATCTTAGGATTAAAAAAAAATAATGTTTATCCCAGAAAACGAGAAAATGAAAAGCGAGACGGGTAAGATTATTTTTTACGGTGAAGATTGTTATATATGTATTGTATAAATATATATTTTTTAAATTTTTATGGCATAAATGCATATTTAATTTAAAAATTATTTTTTAATGATAATATGCACTAATGTTATTTATAGTTATTAATTAATTATGTATTTTATTAAATATGTTTAGTTTTTTAGCATATTAAATTTTAAACAAAATTTATTGTTTTAATAATGTCTGACAATGCTTTTAGAAGTAGATATTCACTTTGATAATGTTAAAACTATGTTAATTCGATATTCATTATGAACATCACCATTAAAGCATATTTTGTTTAAAATAATATATATATATATATTTATATAGTATATTAATTTTAACGAGTGACATTGTATTATAGATGCAATATTTGTTTTTAAACAAAGATAAACATTACAATGGCACAATAGTCATTACGCAATATTTATTAAATAAAATAATGCGGCATGCAATATTTCAACCCGATTCTGGAAAAACGCGAAGTGACAAAAAGGATAGAGGTTTTAGTCAAAAGTTTTCTTTTTTGTACTAGACTAAGCCACACTTGTTCACTAAAAATTACTTTAAAAAAAACAAAAACATAAAACTCAAATTTTAAGCTAGTTTTATTTTTAAAGTTGTAGTTTCAACTTAAAAGAGCAGAACTATTTAATATTCAAAGAACATTTAAAATAACAACTAAATAATTATTAATTTATTTATAAAAAAAAATAGTCATTAATTTTTTTTCTTTTGTAAAGCTCTAGCCAAAATTTTGGCATAAGCCATAAAAAAGGGACGAAAAGTCTATGTTGCCAGCGTTAAAATACTAATATTTATGAATTTAATATTATAAAAACACTTGAGATTGCTTTAACTTTGTTTTAGTATATCATTTAGCAAAAAAAAAAAAAAGTATTAGTAATGTATCACAGAACGATCACAATGCTCAGGTCTCTTAAAATTCATAGAAAAATCAGACCCTGCATAGAAAGAAAAACTCGTATAATTTAGAAGAGATGGAATTGACCGCCGTTGAGCCAACAGCCATCTGTCATGTGGTGGCGATGCCTTTCCCTGGCCGTGGCCACATCAACCCTATGATGAACCTCTGCAAGTTACTGGCTTCGACAAAACCCCAAATTCTTATCACCTTCGTCGTTACCCAAGAGTGGCTCGGCTATATCGGTTCCGAAGCCAAGCCGAATAACATCCGCTTCGCCTCCATCCCAAATGTTATCCCCTCTGAGCGGCTTAAGGCCGCTGACTTTCCGGGATTCTACGAAGCTGTTATGACTAAGATGGAAGCTCCCTTTGATCAACTCCTGGATCGGCTTGAGCCGCCGGTAACCTCTATCCTAGCTGACATAGAGGTCCTCTGGGGAACTAAAATAGGGAACCGCAGGAATATTCCGGTGTCGCTACTTTGGACGATGTCGGCCACTTTTTTTTCTTTGTTATATTTTTTTAATCGCTTCGCAGAAAATAAGAAATTCTTGCCACATGAACTTTTTCCGGGTAAGTGTTGAAATTTCTGCTGTATTATATAGTTAATACACATTAATTTTTCTAACATTCGCTTCCTATCTGCCCCTTAATTGTAGACCAAGGAGACGAGCAAGTGGCGAACATACCAGGAATTCCTTCCGCACTTGTACAGGACCTTAAAAAAGTGTTTCGTGAAACTGATAAACGAGTGTCGAAGCTAGCCTCGGAATGCATTTTCCAAGTCCAAAAGGCACAATACCTCCTGTTCACCTCATTCTATGAACTTGAACCCCAAGCCATAGACACTCTGCAGGCACAGTTTCCCTTCCGTCTCTATCCAATCGGCCCTGCAATACCTTACAAAGAGCTTGAAAACACTTGCTCTGCATCGCACACCGACTATCTCCAATGGCTGAATTCCCAGCCACCAGAATCCGTTCTGTACATCTCGCTGGGTAGCTTTCTTTCGGTCTCAGATGCCCAAATGGACGAAATCGCTGCTGGGCTGCACAGCAGCGGTGTTCGGTTCATGTGGGTTGCTCGAGCAGAAGCTTGTCGGCTGAAGGAGAGGTGTGGCGAAATGGGATTGGTGGTGCCGTGGTGTGAGCAGCTGAAGGTCCTTTGCCATTCCTCTGTTGGGGGTTTTTGGTCGCACTGTGGGTGGAATTCCACTTTAGAGGCTGTTTTTGCTGGGGTTCCAATTCTTGCTTTCCCTCTGTTTTTGGATCAATTTCCCAATAGCAGCCAAATTGTTCAGGATTGGAAGATTGGGTGGAAGGTTGAGAGAGAGAGATTAGGGGATGGGAAGTTGATGAAAAGAGAAGAAATTGCAGAGCTTGTGCGAAGTTTCATGAATCTCGAAAGCGGTGAGGGAAAAGCAATGAGGAAAAGAGCCAGAGAGCTGGGCGATGTGTGTAGCAGAGCAATTGAAAAAGCTGGATCATCTCAAACCAACCTCGATACTTTCATCACGGACATAACACAGGGCCAAGGACTGAATTAGCCACTCTAATTTCACTAATTTTCCTTCTTCTTTTGTTTTAGTTTTTTTCTATTGTGTGTTTATATAATTACTACTGGTAAGATAACATATCTATCAATTAAGCTTCTTTTTTTGTGTCTTGTATATATGGGTATTTTATATGATTTCATTTATTTGTCCAAGAGAAATTCGGATGGGGATCTTCTATCCCTATTACCACTGAATGCACAAAAACAAAAGGGAAGGCCACTGAATGCCCACTGTGAGTTTGCTAGATTTCAACTTTGTACTGGAATCATGTAAAAGTTGTTTGGTTTCTGAGAAAAATTCGTCAGTTTTACATTGTTTGGAATTGTTTTTATACCCTAAATACAAAGTAACAAGATTAATTGAAAGGCTACAATTAATGGGCAATTGGGTGCTTTGTTCCTAGCTTGGTGCTTAGAGTATATTCAATGGTGAATGTGTATTGCTGTATATGTGGCATAGAAATATACATTGTCTAAATTTATGTGGCATAAATACACATTCAATTTAAAAATTGTTCTCCAATGGTAACATTCACAAAAATTATTTATGATTATTAATTAATAATATATTTTATTAAATATTTTTAGTTTTTGAATAAATTAAAATTTTAAAGTAAATTTAAATTTTAAAAATTTTGACAATGTCTGACAGAGTTTTTAAAAGTAGATATTTTTTTAGATAAAATCTAGACCACATCAGCTCGACATTCATTTTAGACATTATCATTAAAATGTATTTTTTTTAAATAATATCTATATTTATTAATATGACATGTTAATTTTAATAATCCCCGTTTCAATACTTTTAGAATACGGAAAAGATCCTAGTCAACATTCGGAAACTAGTGTTTTTGAGTTTTGCTTGCGTGTCTTGGAAAGGGTGGAATCCTTGTAAATCTGACAAAGGAGGAGGCATAAAGTAAGGGCACGTTACTTTTTAGAAGTTTAAATTTTATTTTATTTTAAATATGGACAACTTTAACAGACCTTTTAAATTAAAAAAATAAAATAAAAAATAATTTTAATTTTTTTAAATGTAAAAAGCCATATATATTTTCTATATAAAAAATTTAATATATTTATATACTGCTCTATAATTATCAATGCAAAATTTTATTAAAATTATTGAAAAATAAAAAATAAAAATTCATGATAAAGAATTAATATTATTAGAGTTGAATAAAAATTTTAATTTTTTATTTTATAAAAAAATTTAAAATATTTTTTATTTTAAAAATATACTCTTTAAAATAAAAAGTATTATTAAAAAAAATTAAACTAAACACCCAAAAGGAATAAAAAAAATTATTCACCAATTTTTCTTCGTACATACTCAATCCCGACCTATAGAAGATTTTACTATGGTGTGCATATTCAACTATTCAATGATACTATAGGTTTAGTTGGGTGATAAAATTATTCAGAGTATATTTGCAGGTCAAAACTTCAAATATCTTTCATTATGAAATATCCATCCCCAATTTGTAATAAAAAAAAATCAATGAGAAGTTTTTCATTTCTGATTTTAATTCATCTTTACAGAAAGAAATAGAGTTTTGGTAGGAGAAAAATTTGTATCCAATGGTCATTGATTCTACTTTATTCTTTATTATTTCTATTAGTCACATCTTATATTAATTCAATCACACACTTGTAATGTTATGCAATAATAAAATAAAGCATATAATCATGCACAATGTTATGCAATAACAAAATAAAGCTTATAGACACGTGCGATGTGACTCAAGTATAAAATAAAGTTTATACACCTTATAAAATATTTATTAAATGCTTGCGAAAAAAAAAATAAAAAAAAAAAAGATAAAACAAAATTCAAAAAAAATATAGATATTATAACTTCTTTATCTTCTAACATAATAAAGTGGTTATTAAAACTCAAATTTTAATTTTTAAAATTCAAAATTAAATTTTAAAATTAAATTTTAAGTTTCTTCATCCTCCTCTATAAATAGGTAAAATTTCATCAAAAGAAAGCTACCCTGCAATACCTTCCTTATTTCCAAGTAGGAGACAAACTATCTCCAAGTAACGGCCATGGAGAACTGATCAACTACTTAGAGTGGCTAGATTGGAAGCCACGAAACTCTTTTTTGTACATCTCATTGGGAAGCTTTCTTCCAGTTGCAGTGCCCAAATGGATGAAATAGCTGCTGGTTTGAAGAAGAGTGGGGTTAGGTTCTTGTTGGTGGCACGTGGCGAAACCGAGAGGTTGAAAGAGGAATGTGGGATAAGGGACTGGTAGTGCCCTGGTGTGACCAATTGAGGGTTCTGTGCCATGACTCTGTTGGGGGGTTTTGGAGCCACTGTGGTTGGAATTCTGTACGAGAAGGTGTTTTTGGTGGAGTTCCTTTTCTCGCTTTCCCTTTAGGCTTTTGATCAAGGACATAATGGTAAGGTGGTGGTAGGCGATTGGAAAGTTGGGTGGAGGGTGAACAAGGATATGAATAATTTGGTAATACAACGAGAGGAAATTGCAGATTTGGTGAAGAGGTTTATGGATTCAGAAAGTGATGAAAGGAGAGAAATGAGAAGAAGAGTGAGACAGCTTCAGAAGATAAGTCATGGTGCTATTGCAGAAGGTGGATCATCTGAAACGAATATAAATGCCTTCATTGGAGACATTGCCAACATTAAGTAAAATTTCATGTGAGAAGATTACATGTTATAAAAACACATGTATGTATGTATTTCGAAGACATGCCTGGTTAAATTACATGTAATATATTACATGAAACTAAGCAGATACATGACTCACCGCTAAAGGAAAAATAATATTTAGTGGCAAAATAGATTTTTTCATTTTCCCTGTACGGCTGTCACTAAAGTTATAGTGGCAAATAAAAGTTTTGCCACAGAAATCAATTTATTATTAGTGGCAGCATATTTGCCATTAAAATTTAAAGTGCTGCCACTGTGTGCTATTGAAATTAATATAAAATGCTGCGACTAAATATCTGAATAGTGATAACAATGTAATCTTAACACAGAATAACTATTTTAGTGGCAATCTATTGTTGCCACTATACATTTTAGGTGTGGCAATAATACAATATTGCCACTTTTAGAATATCCATTTAATGACAAAGTTTTATATATTGACATTAGTTTACATTTGGGGCACAATATTTTGTGTTTTTGTAATCAAAATGCATGTCAGTAGAAGTGAAACTAATCCATGAAGCATAGGCAGCTTATCTATAACAATTGCATGTTTTTTTTAGTGTGGAAGCTATACTAAAGGCGCCTAATAGCCATGCCCTCAAAAATATATTTTTATATCTAATAAAATACATGGAAAAACATGCGCCAAAGCTACATCCTGAGTTTTCTTTATTAATGTTAAATAATTTTGATTACAAGATTTAACAAGAGAGTACTGCAGAGTGACAAAGCAAATTGACATTAAATATTTTCTTGTCAAGATTGAAAGAAAACGAAGCCAATAAAGATTACTTGAAAGAAAAATCATGACTCCTCATTCTTAATGCAGGAAGCAAGCATTGTACAAACTGATCAATAAAAAAACCTGTCAATCTCGTTAATATTTGACAGAAAGTTCAAGCTTCTTTGTACCTTCTTGCTATGCGATAACCATTCTTGTATGTTAGCGCGATCAGCATGCAATAGTTTTGGACCATATAGTCAATCACTTCATCTTTTCCAGTTTTCGAAGTTTTCAAAATTTATTTTTGATTTTGACAACGTTGCTCTTGAATTTTGCAGAGATTTATATTTCATATTTAGAATATATATTTTTACATTTAATAAGTTTTAGTAGTATCAATCTAAATTTTTAATATTATTAATTTTTAATCGTTAAATATCATATGCAACAAATATAATTTATAATTTTTTATAATTTAAAAAATAAAATAAATCTTTTTCCATATGAAATATTAATAATTAAAACTAATAATAAAATATTAATTATACCATTTAAATTATAAAATATACAAATTATCTACATTGCATATGATATTTAACATAAAAAAAAATTAACAATGTTGAAGGCTGAAATGGATGCTTTTAAAATTTATTAAATTTAAAAATTATAAATTTCAAATATGAAATACATGGATATATTATAAATCTGCACAAAATTTAAAAATTAATATTGCCAAAAAACATTTTAAATAAAGGATACTTCGCTATTTCTGTAATCTGAGTCGTCAGAATCAATGGACCACATTCTCATATTTATTTTCCAGTCTTTGTAGGAGCTAGATTGCGGGTTAGATAGGCCGACGTCCATGTCAATGTCTTCATATGGGTCTTGAGAATCTTGGAAGTATTCTGGAGGAATTTGAGAGAGATTTTGAGGCCTGTCCAGAGGAATACTGTTAGCATGGTTCTGATTTGTAGATGCAGATGGGCCGGGATCAGATGGGCCTGGGTCATTGGGGCTTTTATCAGGAACAATAAAAACTTCATCTGGACTTGGACCAATGTTATTTATTTCCATAAGCCTAGTCTCAAGATCAAGCCTTGGAATGGTATGTATTCTTTTGTTAGGAAGAGTGGCCCACTCGTAAGCCATTCCCTAAGCCCAGCAGTTGCTGGTGGTCTTGTTGAAATAGTAGGGCCTGTGGAGGATGAAGATAGAAGACATCTCCTTTTGTTTATATGGAGGTTGAGTCTAAATGTGTTTATGCTGAAGAATTTTGTAGAGTTCTTCTCTCCACCAGGTAAGACCATGAAACCATTCCAGAAATGTCCACAAAAGAGAATCATGATTGGCTGGATCAATGAGTTGATCAAGAAGAGGGATTGTGGGAAAAACTAAGGCAATGGAATGTTCTGTGACACAACACCATAAATACCAGAACAATTCATCAGTGAAAGTTTGTTCTGGATTGATATAGAATGGGACCACACAGTAAAGGGTTTTATCAATAAGATAGTCTTTGAAAGGTTGGTCTATGGAACGAAAGATATGATCGAGATAAAGACTTCTATGGTGTTGAGCATAATTTAGGATCATCTGAGGGGGAAACTGAGGGCTGAGGACTGAAGGAAGACTTCTCTGGATAGTAGCTCTGTCAGGAAGATGGGGAGGATTGACCATCATGATTAAGGGGAAGGAAGAAATGTGGGAGATAAGCTTCATCGGCTGAGGCCTTGACAGGAGATCAGCAATAATATTTTCCTTACATTTCAGGTGTTTGACAGAGAAGTCATATTTAGCAAACCAGTCCTTGAGTCTCAAAACTTGTTTATCTGGAAGGGCCTTGTTCTTAAAATCAATAACCTTTGGGAAGGACGAGTTATCCATGTAGATTAAGAAATGGTATCCAAGTAAATGAAACTCGAATTTTTTAATACCATTTTTAACCGCCAGAATTTCCTTATAAATGGTGTGGTAATGTTTTTATGCCTGGCTAAACTGTCCACTTGCATGGCCACAGTAGTGGCGCCTTACAGATTCATCATCTTCTAGGAGAATGGCTCCCCAATAATTGTCACTAGCATCTGTCTGGTGGATTCTTTGGCATGTACCAGAAATCTTCTGGGCAGGAGGATTCTGAGCTATCTCCTTGAGCTTTTTAACAGCCTCTGTTTGTTTATGGCTCCATAGCAGAGGATTCATTTTTAAGAGAGCAGAAAGTTGACTGGTATGCTGAGCTACCTGGGGAATAAAATCTCTAACATAATTAATAATTCCAAAGAATTGTTGGATTTGCTTAACTGAGAGATTTTCATCAGAAAATTTGGTCAACTCCTTTGTCAAGTGTTCTCCGGGTTGATAGACACCTTCTTTGATATGGAGGCCAAGAAAGTCAATGGACGACTGGGCTAAGAAACTTTTTTGCTCAGAGAGCATAATCCCATGTTGTTGAGCGAGGTCATAAAATAGATGTAGTAAGGCCAGATGTTCTTCAGAAATTTCTGAAAACAACAGGATATCATCAATATAGATAAGGGCCTTATCAAGGATGGGCTCAAATATTTTTAACATGGTCTTTTGAAAAAGAGAGGGGGCGACTTTCAGCCCAAATGGAAGAACTGTCCATTGATATTGAGCATTTGAGATACAGAAAGCAGTTTTGGGCCGATCAACAGGGTGAATACCCACTTGCCAAAATCCAGCTTTAAGATCAAATTTTGAGAAAATTTTTGCCTTGTGAAGTTGGGCAAAAAGAGGCTGGATCTTTGGAAGATGAAACTTATCATCTTTTAAAAAAAGATTGAGAGATTTGTAATCAATGACAAGTCTCTTCTTTTTCCAAATTACTTCGAATCTCTTTTCAACATAGAAAGCTTGACAAGCCCAGTCAGACGTTGTGGGTTCAATGAGGCCTTAGGCTAGAAGCTGAGAACATTCTTGTCTGGCCAAAGCAAGATATGGAGGAGTCATACCCGGATGGGTGGCCTTTGTAGGATTAATATCTTCATTTTTCTTGAATGGGAGGTGAATGAAGAAATCCTTGTTTTCCCATAGAGGAAAAGAATGTTTCCTTTTGAAATCATCATGGGAATTTGCACATAACTGAAGGAGTTTAGACTGTATCTCCGAATATTTATCCTGGACATATTGTAGAGAAAACAGCTTCAAAATACTAGTATAAGATTTAAACTGATTCTTATACCTGATTCTCAGAGGAAGGATCCTGAGATGCTGGGCCTCAAAATATATGTCCATTCCGATTAAGAGGTCTTTATCAGGAAGTCTGCTCCCGAGGACATGAGTCCAAATAATACAGTCAGGAAAGAATTTGATTCCTATTTTCTTCTTAGTGATGAGATTAACTTTAAAGATTTTATCATCAGCAGCCTTGAAGTACTCCTTGTGTTATGTCCAATGTTCTTCAGAAAGAACAGAATGATTCATCATGGTTTTATGGGCTCCCGTATCCATATAAGCGATTAGCTTAATGGGATTGTCGTACTTCGAGGGGAGGAGATCAATCTCAACATTAGGAATGGGAGGAGTAAGCTTATCAGCTTGATAGATTTGTTCAATCTTGTATAGGGGCTCACAAGAGCTGTCAGAATCATCAGAAGAACTGTCCTAAATGGCAAAGACAGTATCTTTATCATTACAAGATTGTTTTTCATATAAGGACTCAATATCAGCATCAACATTCTTGAATGAATGAGGGAGAGACTGGAGCTGCTGAATCAGCCGGGCTGATTTCTGCTGTCTATTGGGGCATGTTTTTGCAAAGTGGCCTTTTTTACCACAGATATAGCAGGCATCAAATTTTGGTTTTGAGCCTCTGTCTTTCCGTTTGAAAAATCTGATCTTCCTTTTGAAGGGGAACCTGCGCCTTTTCTTTTCAGAGAAGGGGAAGTACTTTTGAGAGTGATTTTTCTTTTTTTGTGGTGCATGTACACTTCTTCTCTTTGCATTTGATTTGCAGATATGGCTTCTTGCAAAGCTTGTTGAATTTGGAATCCCTGTTCATGAAGCGGGACCAGTAAAAGTGTTGTTCACAAATTTTTTCAAGAGCAATCATGGCCTTCTGGTGAATTTCTCCGAGGGATATTTAGACAAGGCTTTTTTGCTCTGAAGCAATCTCTCTTTCAAGCTCTGTTTGAATTTCTTCTGGAAGAGAAGTAATATAGATCTGTCTGAGCTCAATGCTATCAAAACCATTGAGAGAATAGAAGAGCTTATTTATTCTCTGGTAATGAGTGTCAAGGTCTTTTTTCTTCAGAGAGCAGCACTTCATGGCAAAGTAATCTTTTTGATTTTGTTGCTGCTGGGGCTGGCTTTTTCCAAGAAACTGAAAGCGAAGCTCTTCAATGGCTTGATTCGTGGAGAAGTTTAGAAATTGTAATTGCCGGTATTCTCCCAAGGATTGCCACCAGTCACGAAGGAATCTCATAGTTCTTGACATGAAATCGATCAGGATGAGCTTGGGATTTGCATCTAGGCGGACGGCCTGATTATCCATCCATGCAGAAAATTCTTTGAATTTAGCTTCCCATTGATGAGGGGGAATATCATCCAGAGAAAACCAAGGACCGGAGTTATTTTTTGGGAATTCTTCATTGGTGCTAGTAACATGATTAGGAATAGTCATGTGTGTTTCTCCATAATCTTCATCAGAAGGAATTTCCACCGTTGAGTCAGGATGAGTAGTGCCAGAAGTCAGTTCTGGATCCGCCATAAGAAGTTCAGTGATGTTGGCCAAGTCTCCTTCACTGCTATTGGAGGAGTCAGCACAGGAGGAGAACACATAGCTTGACTTTTTCTGAGATATCGCCATGTGTTGGGAAGGAGGTTGACCAGAGGTGGAGGGACAATGGTGGAAGGCTGGAGAAGCCTGAAATCTGGGCCTTGGAGAAAGTCTTCTCGAAGTAGGAGAATGTAAAGGCCTGTCATGAGGAAATTTTTTAAGAAGCTCGTATGTCATAGAAGGAGCAGCCCTGTGGGCATTAGAAACTCCAATATGAGCAAGAAGGCTTCCTTGAGATCCTGTAAAAGAGGATTTATGATCTTTGCTCTTTATATCTTCATTAATCTGCTAAAGCTGAGTTTGGAGCTGTCTGATTTTTGACTCCTTCTCATGGAACTCATGGCCAAAAGAGTTTTGGCTAATGAGACAATGGAGGTCTAAATTTAAAGTCTCAATCTTCTGGACCAAATCATGGTAAAAGAATTGGAGTTCTTCAAATAGCGAGCTAATTTTTTCTTCAGCAATGAGATTTCCTTCAACAAGCTTGTCAAGCTTGCTGTCAATACGTTGGAGAGAAATGGAGTTATTTTGGATGGCAGCAGACTGCCAATTAAGAACTTCTTCCAGAAGTCAGCGGGGCCATTTCTCCGGTGGGGAGAACTTTCTTTGAATGAACAAAAGGACGAGTGGCCGCCGGGGCTTTAGGGAAAGCTGGGAAATCTTCATCATAGCTGGTTTGGGATCTCATCATCATACAAGGAACATGCTGTCTTAAAGGAGAAACAGCAACTGGCTTAGATTTACAGCTTTGTGTGATAAGCTCATGAATTGCTGTCCTTGGAGGAGAAGGGGATTTTATCATAGGAGTGATCCAAGGACAATCTGGATCATCAGGATGATGTCTCCTATGGGGAGTAACGGGCTTACACTGGGTTACTGACTTTCTTTTTCCTAGGATATAAAAATCCCTTGGCATGCAGATGTCATCATCATCATCTGTGTCATTATGGCAATCACAGCCTGGATCACATTTTTCAGGAACAGTGTCCCAAATAAAATGGCCGTTAACTTTGTCAGTATAAACTTTCTTACAGTCTGGATAGAATTGTGACACCGGGATTTTCTTTTCAGAGGCGATAGGAAGAATGGCCATGGACTGAGCAAAAGGAAGACCGTCGGGAGAAGAAGCTTCTGACTCTGTGGCTTCTTCAGGGACTTTGTATGTTGTCTGGACGGTTCCGTCAGGGAGACGTTGATAACAAGAGGCAGGGGCCTGTAAAGTGATGGGAGCCTCATGGGATCTTTTTTGTAATTTTTCATACTTTGTTAACCAAGTGGAAGGTATCATGTCCATCAACTCATTTCTGCAAAGAGTAGGAGGAAACTGAACGATAGATGGTATATGGGGCTGTTCAGCAGAGACAGAGATAAAGATAGGCTCTGGTATCAGAGCCTGAAAGATGGTCAAAAATGCGGTATATCGGCTGGAAACCAGTACCTAGAGGAAGTTGTCCTTGTGACTTCAGACCTCGTGTACCGGTATAACAATGCCACGTACTTCATTGCTGTCCTAGTATGATGAACATTTTTTAGTAAAGGTAACGGAGAGAAAGAAATCTTTTAATCATGCAACATTCTCGTAGATCTACAGACAGTTTTAATTCTTTTCCTACAGCTATGAACAGATCTCCTTCTACTTCTTCTGATGATTCTTTACGAACATCATCATCTTCCTTTTCTATCCCTTCACAAAATCTTACCTCTCATTCCCGTTCTATTACCAACCTGATGGAATATACTTATGTTCCTGAAGGATCTCAGATTGATCCCACCATTCAGCCTGTTATTAGCCATTATGCCATCTTCAAAAGGCATAAAATGTCTATTCGTCAACTCATTTCCCCCCGTCGTGTCTTCACAAAAGAGCTTGTCCAGACCACTAGTCTGGATCACTCTCTTGTTCCTGCTACTTCAGAAGAACAATATATCACTCTTGAAATTCCTCAAGATTTCATTGTTCAGTGGCGTGAACAAGGATACTCCCATCTTCATTTTGGTACCATTCGTATCATTCTCAATTTTTATGGCAGACCGAACATTCCTGCAATTGCCAGGATGTCCATTCTCAACAGAACTTTCATGATGTATGAACATGTTGTCATTGGTACCATCACCACCACTCTTAATAGTGGTAGTGTTATGCTGACTTTCTACCCAAATTTCAATATGCCTCTGAGAGATCCTAATCTCACTTCTGCTCTCCAGATCCAGATCCAAGGTGCTCTTCAAGTTGGTTCTGCCTATGCAGGTACAATGCATCACCAGCTCATTTATAGATTTAAAGATCATGCTATCAATCTCTGTCTTTCTGTTTAGGAAAAATACTCTGTCTTTATCTCTGTCTCTACTGAACAGTCCTATATACCATCTATCGTTCAATTTTCTCCTACTCTTTGCAGAAAAGAGTTAATGGACATGATACCTTCCACTTGGTTAACAAATTATGAAAAATTACTGCAACTGAGCTTCCGACCAAAAAGAAAAGCTACAATTGAGCTCGTGGCAAAATTATACAGGTAATACTTTACATAATGGGTTTGTAGCTGAAATAATAACCAGTGTCAAGTTGTAATTAACTCTTTTATTTTATTTTTTTTGTCCCTTCCATTTTGTTTTTCATTTTTGCAGGTAGCTTCTCCTCGACAACAATCGGTAGTCTTGCCCTTATTGTCTTAAGTTTTGGCAGCCAATGGTCTCCAGAAATGGTAGTCTGGGCCAACACCAACGCTGCGCCTCTGCACCACGACTGGTTTTCTCTCTTGCCATCTGATTTTCTCTCTAGTTTTCAGATCTGATAACATGGAACTTACGCCAGTGAAAATTATAGATAGGGCTATCGGATCTACTAGGAAGGGCGGTACGGGAAGGCGCATTGCACATAAGGGTTTCACACATAAGCGCTTGCCAAGGCCAAGACCAAGCTCTGCACATTTTGTAGTCACTCTTTCTTTATGCTAGAATTTCATCATTGCTTATAGTATAGATTCATGTAATTTTAAAATTTGGGATCTGTTTTGTTTTCCGAGAATTTGGGTTATTGGATGAGGAATTAGAAGTTGTTATGTCAGATAAATAGTTCTTTATTGCCATTTTGTATGGTCGGTGTGATGGTTTATATAAGTCTATTAAAAGTTTGATCTTTGTTTGTAGGTCAGAGCTTGATTAAATTCAATGCGTTAGTTTATCTGTTGAGATTGGTTACTATTACTACTGATAATCAAATGACAATTAATTTTTTTTCCTATTTGTTTCCTATTTATGCATGGAAATTAATATGGTGTTTAGTTGATTTGAGTTTTATGATCTATGCTAGTGCTCGTAATTTGGAACCCATAAAAAAAGAACTTGAATTGGATTCAAACATGGAAAAGGAAAACCAGTTGTTTTATTTTTCCTTATATTTCTTTGCCACTGATTGGAGGTTTAGTTCTTGGCCTGGAATTGGATCCTATTTGAATTTTTAGACTGTAAGCAACTAATTGAGTCTCTGAAAATGAAACTTTTTACTCAGAAGAGGCTGGTGGATCCTAATCGGCTTAATAGGAACTAGTTGTGTTTTTAATCCATTTGATCATGATCTGGTGGTGATTGCTATCAATCATTCTATGTCTAAGTGGTTGAGCTACATAATTGTGTCAGATAGCTCTTCATAAAAACACTTCAATATGCATGTCAAGTTACCATCAATTACAAAAGCTTAAACTGTTATGAATTGAACCTAACCATATAAATCAATTCAACACAAACTCTGTATAAAGTAATCCATCGTTCATATAAGCTTGTAAAAAGATTAAATGAATGGCTCCTAGATTAAAAAATCTTTCTGGAATTGTTTTCTGTTGCTAATGGTCATCAGGTTTATGTTAAGTTTGCTGCTTATGATATTGATTCACACTTTTTATTGACTAGTTGGTTCCTCTTGCTTTAGCTTTAATGGTTATTATTCCATAAGTTGTGAAAGAGGTTTTTCATAATGCTTACTATTCAGGATAATTTTCAATCAATTTGGGCATTAACATTGTTTAATGGTTTATACGTGTCCATTGCTTTTAAAGTCAATATGATCTCTTGTGATTATTGCTCCTTGTAGAATATATAAAAGTTGTGCTTGTCTGTGTTACTGATCTACTCCAAATCATTTGCTAGTCCTGGAATTTGGATTCCTGAGCTGGTATATACATATTAAATAATCATGTGATCTGTTACTCATATGTATTAGATGCATATTAGTTAACCATCATGTTTGAGTCATTGGAGATCCAATTGTCATTTTCTAGAGAACATAATGACCTCCAACACGAGGTTTTGCTCAATTTTTGTTCAGCAACTGATGAGTGTAGCCTATTCACATCCACAGGTAGGAGATAAGTTTGAGAGACTATTAGATATGAAGTAATCAACCCTAACTCTTATCTTTTTTTATGTTTTGTTTAATCAGGTTAGAACGATATGCAGTGTGTATGGTTTGGTTTGCATTCGATGGGAAAGACAAGATGTTGAGAAAATAATCTCAAATGAGAAGTCATTTTGAATAAGAACAGGGTAAAATGATGTCTTGACTTTTAATCTATATGTTACTGATTTCTAATCAAATATTGTAATTGACAAGACCATGGTCTTAAATCTTAGGTTTGAAAACTTTTTCTTGAGTTGTACATTGTGTTTAGTTCTTGGTCAAGGTCTAAATTCTTATTCTTGACATGCAGAGTTTGTTTCATCGGCCAAGTTTAAAAAGAAATTTTGGGTTGTTCAATTATTGAAAATTTCATGTTGTAGAATGGTTCAAATTGACATGATTACCAGCTGTTTGAATATTTTGGCAAATTGAAGCTTATATAGATTGATTAATTAAATGTATAGCTGCTATATAGACCATAGCTTGCTGCTACAGTGGATGCCTATTAACTCAGTTATCAATATTTTTTTGCTGGCAGGGAAACATAAGAGTTGTGGATGAACTCATACTGAAGAAGATAAGCGAAAAAAGAGTAAGGTAAACAGATAAACATAATCTTTTCATTGACAATATGCAGATAAGAATTTGTTAGTATCAATGAAAGAGACGTTACATTTTCTTTTTTTCTTTTTTAGATTCATTTTACCTTTAGATTCATATTCCTAAGATAAAATTAATATTATATGGATTTTTTACATAAATTTGCATGAGTCGATCAATGAAATGGATGGATTTTTTCATATGGATTTTATTTCTGCGTAATGTTTGTCTTATTTTCTATTATTCTGCATATTTTCTTCTGTCTCAACTTTTGAGCTTTGCTGAATGCCTTTGTATCTTATCTTATCATTATTTTCTGAAAAAAAGGTTGAAAACATATTGCATTAGCATGATTGGCTTTACAGATGTATAAATGCATGGTACTGTCATATCAAATGTACGTAGGAAAGGGGTTATGATCACTAAACCAAATAATATGGTTGAAAACAGATTGCATTAACATTGTTGATTTGCTATATCTAGTACTGCTTGTGATTTAGAAAATTTGTTTTTCCTACAATGTAATATTGTAAAAACATTTAGTTTAACAATTAATGCAACAATATGAGAATTAATTTGGATTTGAAATCTTGTAGTGTTAAAGTGTCTATGTTATGATTTACAAATGGATATCTAAAATACACATTTAAAATGATGAAAGAAAAAGAAAATATGTATAAGATAAATTTTCAATAAAATAAGGCTACAAATAGATCCTGTAATTAAACATTGCATATTTTAAGCTACAAACATTTTTGTGGCTAAAGCACAAAGTAAATTTTCAGTACAAATATGATTTTGTAGCTATTGAGTAACAGTGACAAGTTATACGTTGTATCTATTGGTGAATAATAACATTTTTTAGTACAATATTTTAAGGCAATACAGTGACATACTTACATTTTGTAGCTGTCAGTCAAAAGGGACAGAAATGTCAATTTCGCAGATGAAGCCATGAAGGCATGATGCAAGGATGAAAGAAATCTACCCTATTAGCTATGAACATGAGCTTTCAATTACGCCAATATGTGGATTTTGCTAGTCTGTAGCAGTTAAAAATTATTGATGGCCCTACAGCTACGACATAGCTACAATGAAATTTTATAGCTGAACATTTTTAGGTACAAGAGTCATTAATTTGCTAAAAAAAAAAAAACTTGTAGCTGGACGAAGTATTTTTGTAGTATGGTCTATAAACATGCATTTCACTACATAGAAGAGAATACCTCTAATGGCTAGCCAAACTGGTGCAATTCACCTACTCAAAATTTTCAAAATGAAATATATTGATTTACATGACACATTTTTGTAGTAACTCCAAAAGAAAACATAAGAAAACTTACATTTGTAGGAGAAAACATGAAACCATGAAGAGGACCTTCATGACCGCTAAGAATACCCAATAAATGAGCCGTCTTCAATGACCAAACAAAAATCTGTTACTCAATTAAAATCAAAGAATTATTAGGCACATAATTAGGATGGCTAGAAAGTGTTCAATTCTGACAGTAATTAGCCGTGATGCCTCAAATGAATCTAATACGTTGGAAATTCCCACTAGTGTTAAATTGCAAATACAATGGTTTCTTTTTAGGGTAAATTACACTTGGAGTATCCAAACTATATCGTATTTTACACTTAGGTATATGAACTTTTTTTTGTTGCAAACAGATATTCGATCTAACTTTTTTGTAACAAGTTAGTACTTTTTGGGATTTCCGTCCATTTTTTCCCATTAAAGCATGTGCGTCATGCGTGGGGAGGAAACCCAGGGGCAGACCGCGTCTTTTCCTCTAGTAAATTACACTTGGGGTACTTGAACTATAGCGTGTTTTACACTTAGATACCTGAACTTTTTTTCGTTGCAAACATGTACTTTTCATCATTTCCGTTCATTTTTCCCCTTTAAAATTACGTGCAAACCACGTGGGGAGAAAATCCAGGGGTAAAAGGCATCATTTTCTCTCATTGTTCTTCATTATTCTTCTTCTTCTTCCAGGTCGGCGACGGAGGAGGAATAGGAGCCACCACCACCACATCGCGTCGAGTATCGCTGCTCCGCCTTCGGTGGTGAGCGAGTTTTCCAAAGAAAGTTTGAGCAAACTTGCGAAGGGTCCATAAATCCCACGTGGAAAACGGAGGAGGAGGCGGCAGAGGGGGAAGAGCAAGGGAAGGAAGAACCGCCGAGGTTTGCGGAGTTGGGGAGGGAAGAACCACCGGGGTTTGCAGCGCTGGGAGAGAAGAACCGCAGGGCTTTCAAATTTTTTCTTAATTTAATTTTTTTTTTATTTTTTTTTTGCGAATGGTCATGAAAAAAAGGAAGAACAGAGAGAAAATGATGCATTTTGCTCTGGATTTTCTCCTCACGTGGTTTGCACGTGATTTTAATGGGAAAAAATAAATAGAAATGACGAAAAAGTACATGTTTGCAACGAAAAAAAATTCAGGTATCTAAGTGTAAAATACGCTATTATTCGGGTATTCCAAGTGTAATTTATTAGAGGAAAAGACGCAGTTTGCCTCTGGGTTTCCTCTCCACGTGTGACGCATGTGCTTTTAACGGATAAAAATGGATGGAAAGCCTGAAAAGTACTAACATTTTACAAAATGGTTAGTTCCGGTATCTGTTTACAACAAAAAAAAATTTCGAGTAGTGTAGAATAAACTATAATTTAAGTACCCAATTATAATTTACTCTTTTTTATTATCAAAATCTGCAAATGAGTGCCACGTGTATGTACCTAACTGCTTGTAGCCTGATCGAATATCAATACGTCAATGGTCAACTTGTCCAAAACGAACAGCGGTAAAATTGTCAATCAGTCGCAACGGCGACGTTTTAGCGCAGATCTAGTACTGCTCNTGACGAAAAAGTACATGTTTGCAACGAAAAAAAATTCAGGTATCTAAGTGTAAAATACGCTATTGTTCGGGTATTCCAAATGTAATTTATTAGAGGAAAAGACGCAGTTTGCCTCTGGGTTTTCTCTCCACGTTTGACGCATGTGCTTTTAACGGATAAAAATGGATGGAAAGCCCGAAAAGTACTAACATTTTACAAAATGGTTAGTTCCGGTATCTGTTTACAACAAAAAAAAATTTCGAGTAACTAAGTGTAGAATAAACTATAATTTAAGTACCCAATTATAATTTACTCTTTTTTATTATCAAAATCTGCAAATGAGTGCCACGTGTATGTACCTAACTGCTTGTAGCCTGATCGAATATCAATACGTCAATGGTCAACTTGTCCAAAACGAACAGCGGTAAAATTGTCAATCAGTCGCAACGGCGACGTTTTAGCGCAGATCTAGTACTGCTCACTGATCTGAGCTTTGCCTTCATTGACGCCAAGCTCAGAATTTTTGAGACATGGAATCCGCCGGAGCAGAGTCAAACAGAATCTGCCACGTAGTGGCCATGCCTTTTCCCGGTCGAGGCCACATGAATCCGATGATGAACCTCTGTAACTTACTAGTTTCCAAAAACAAAGACATCCACGTCACCTTCGTCGTCACCGAGGAGTGGCTAGGCTTGATCGGCTCTGAAGCCAAGCCCGACAACATACGCTTCAGCTCCATTCCTAATGTCGTCCCTTCGGAACGTGTCCGAGCCGCCGACATGACGGCGTTCTTCGACGCCCTGATGAGTCGAATGGAAGCTCCGTTCGAGAGGCTTCTGGATCGGCTTGAGCCATCGCCAAGTGTTATTGTGGCTGATACTTTTCTTCTGTGGGTGGTTGGTGTGGGGAACCGGAGGAATATTAGAGTGGCGTCGTTTTGGCCAATGTCTGCGTCCATGTTCTCCATTTATCAACATTTTCATCTTTTCAAACAGAACGGCCATTTCCCGATTAATTTGTTAGGTGAGAATCTTTCAGATTTGTTTAAAATATATTTATTAAATATCCTCTGTTTGTTCAAATTTGTTTTTTCTAAAGTACTTTGTTTTTTTTTTGGTGAATATTCATAAAATACTTTGTTATTTATTCAAAAGAAGAATATTTTCATGTTTTTATGAAAAGCATATATAATTTAAATTTCATATGATTTAAAAGTTTTTCATTACACTAACTAAACATAAGCTTTTATTCACCAAAAAAAAAACTAAACATAAGCTTTATTCACCAAAAAAAGAAAAAACTAAACGTAAGCTTAATTTGAATTTCGCATATATAATCTAGTTTTTTTTTTTCTTTTTTGGGGGGNNNNGGGGGGGGGTGATGTTGTGGAGATTTAAATTGGGGATCATTGCCAAAGTAAAAGGGTTGTAGGCCAGTAAGTTTGTTGTAAGTTTGTTTTTCATTAATGAATACACACACACATATAAATATATATATTAATTAACTTTAATTTGTAAAAGAATTAAAACTATTGAATTTCAATTCATTCAATTAAATTGAGCACAGTTAGAAGTTTTCTACTCTAATATAGAATGATTTTCAGCATGCATTTTATGAACTTTTTCAAGTAGAGGCAAATTGATCAAAATATAAAGCTAGGAGTTCATGTCCTTGACTAGAATATATATAGATATAGAAGCTCTATTACCAATTAAAATGAGATTTCAAAATGTCACATTTCAAAACTTCTATGCTGTTTGCCATTCATGGACATGACAGAGAAAGGGATGGAGCACGTGGACTACATTCCAGGAGTTTCTTCAACGCGATTGGTTGACCTTCCTTGCCACATAGCAGGGAGAGATCCACGAATACTACATCATATCCTTGAGGCTTTCTCTTGGTTGGCTAAAGCACAATGTCTCATATTCCCATCCGTCTATGAGCTTGAACACCACACAATTGATGTTCTGAGAGCAGAATTCTCAATTCCAATTTACACTATTGGCCCTGCAATACCTTACTTCCAAGTAGGAGACAAGCTATCTCCAAGTAACGGCCATGGAGAACTGATCAACTACTTAGAGTGGCTAGATTGGAAGACACGAAACTCTGTTTTGTACATCTCATTGGGAAGCTTTATTCCAGTTTGCAGTGCCCAAATGGATGAAATAGCTGCTGGTTTGAAGAAGAGTGGGGTTAAGTTCTTGTGGGTGGCACGTGGCAAAACCGAGAGGTTGAAAGAGGAATGTGGGGATAAGGGACTGGTAGTGCCCTGGTGTGACCAATTGAGGGTTCTGTGCCATGACTCTGTTGGGGGGTTTTGGAGCCACTGTGGTTGGAATTCTGTACGAGAAGGTGTTTTTGGTGGAGTTCCTTTTCTTGCTTTGCCATTGGCTATTGATCAAGGCATTAATGCTAAGGTAGTGGTGGAGCATTGGAAGGTTGGTTGGAGGGTGAAGAAGGATCATTATGATCATGTTGGGGAGGGTTTGGTGAAAAGAGAGGAAATTGCTGAGTTAGTAAAGAGGTTTATGGATTTGGAAAGTGATGAAGGGAAAGAAATGAGGAGAAGGGTAAGAGAGCTTCAGAAGTTAAGTCATGGTGCTATTGCGGAAGGTAATGGATCATCTGAAACCAACATCAATGCCTTCATCACAGACATTTGCCAATGTTGAGTAAAATTCAAGGATTTACAACTTGTTTAATGTTTTTTGTTCTAGAACTATCCCAACCCTATAGCTAGTCTAGATTGCAATAATGTTCATTTGTATTGACAGAATTGTTAATAGAAAGTTAAAGACAAGGCTGATAAATCAATGAAATAATCCCTACTTTTCTGTTTACAAATTGAGCTAGTTTTATTTACTTTTTTACACATATATGTAGACAGCAAAACCAACTTTAGGAATTAATCCAATGGCTAAACTATTCTTTTTAATTTCTTAATCTAGCTTTTTCTTATTTACTTTCTAATATCTACTATCATATCATTTGTTCTTCAAAATTTGGTAAACAAATTTAGTAGCCTTAGCATTACTTTTTTTTTTCTTTTTTTAATGGAGTCAACTCAAACCCTAAGAAAGCCAATTGCACTATTCATCTTCTTAGGTTAGACTAGTGAATTATTGTTGAGTTTTACTAATTACTAGTAGAGTTGGTGACATTATCCCAAAAATTACTAGTAGAGTTGAACCAAAAATCTCCAAGATGCTAGGAATCTAGGATAAGTCACAAGACTAGTTTAAGACATTAAGATAGGCCAAAAATAAAAGGTCACTTTTCCATGATTATTTATTGAAAAAATTGCACTAAAATATATGAACTATATCAAGTGTTACAGGTAAATATTTTTTTGTTTTTGTTTTTACATTTTAATCTTTAAATTGGTGAAAACGTCACATCATAAGATATTGCACTCTTTGACACCAAAGTTTGATAATGTTGTATGCTCAATTGAAGAATCCAAACACATAGATGCACTTTCTCTAAATGAACTACAAAGGTCTTCATTGGTCCACAAGCAGAAGATGAACCGAAGTTCAACTACAGAGGAGCAAGCTTTAAAGGCCCCTACTTTTCTTATTTCTCATATTCTAGAGGTAGAGGAAAGGAAGATTAAGGTAGAAGAAATGACAGCAGGTATTTCAGAGCTGATGATGTTCAAGGCAGAAGACGAAATCAACTATTTGACACATCCAAGGTAAAGTGTTTTAGATGTCATAAATTTGGTCATTATCGTATTGAATGTTTTAATAAATTGCCTAACTACAAAGAAAAAGGCGAGACATCGAATTTTGCTTAAGAGAAGGAAGAAACCTTATTGATGGCTGTTCAAGTCAACAAGGAACTCGAATAAGATGTGTGGTATGTTGATACATGCTACAACAACCACATGTGTGGAAGTCAGTCTTCTTTTTCTTACTTAAATGAAGGCTTTCGTTTTACTATGAGTTTTTGTGATTGGTCTATTATGAATGTAATGGGAAAATGTGATATTGAAATTAGAACCAAGAATTGTTTTGTCGAAAAAAATTCAAATGTTCTTTATGTTCATGACTTGAAAGGTAATTTGTTGAGTGCTGGTCAATGAGAAGAAAATGTTTATGAAATAACTATTAAGAAAGGTGCTTGTAAGATATATGATCCTTCTAGAGGAGCTATCGATGTTGTTCAAATGAGTTCAAATAGATTGTTCCCTTTAAAGAGTAAAAGTGCCCAATCTTGCTTAATGGCCCAAGTGAAAGACTTTACATGACTTTGGATTTTTTGTTATGGCCACTTGAATTTTGGTGGTTTACAGACTCTCCAACGGAAAAACATGCTAGTAGGACTTCTTCAAATTGCCATTCCTTCTCAAGTTTGTGAAGAATGTTTTGTTGGCAAACAACATCGAAGTTCATTCCTGCAAAGAAAATCAAGGAGAGCAAAAAATATATTAGAGACAGTTCATTTTAACATTTGCAGGCCCATAAATCCATCCTCAGATGGAGGTAATAAATACTTAATCATTTTTATTGATGATTATAGTTGAAAGGCTTGGGTTTATTTTTTGCAGCCAAACTCAAAAGCTTTTAATGTATTCAAAAGCTTCAAGGCACATGTTGAAAATGAAGCAGGAAAAGTCATGAAAACTTTTGTATTGATCGTGGCGGGGAATACTTTTCAAAAGAGTTTTAAACCTTTTGTGCTGAGCAAGGTATCCGAAAACAAGTCACAATTGCCTATACACCACAATAGAATGGTGTATTAGAAAGAAAAAACAGAACCATTCTCAACATGGTAAGAAGCTTGCTGAGAAAAAGGAACATTCCGAATTTTTTTTGCTTGAAGCAGTAAATTGTTGCGTTCATGTATTAAACATAAGTCCTACTTTTTTTGTTAAAAACATGACACATGAGGAAGCTTGGAGTGGGTGGAAACCAACTATAGATCGCTTTAGAATTTTTGATTGCATTGCTTATGCACATATTCCATATGAGAAAATGAAGAAGATCGATGATAGGAGTGAAAAATGTGTCTTTCTCGGTGTGATTGATGTGTCCAAAGCATATAAACTATTCAATCCAATAACTAATAAGATAGTGACCAGCAGAGACATCATTTTGATGAAGAAAACATTTGGAATCAGAATAAACAACAGCTTGCTCCAGCCATTTTTGACAATGAAACTGAAAAATATAGTTAACAATAAATTCCAATAGCTTATATGCCCAAAAATTCACCAAATGAAGCTCCAATAGTTGTGAATTTTCACCAACATTAGTAAAAGCTATTGATACAGTAGTTGAATCACGCCATGTTTGAAAGAGGCCTAGATGGATGTCAGATTATGAGGTAATTGAAATTGAATAATCTGAACATCCAATCATTCACTTTGTTTTATTTTCATATTGTGATCCTACAACTTTTAAAAGTACTGTCAGTTTTTGTCCAATAGCAAGGCATAATACAACTAGATTGGTGATCGCATTGGCAACACAAAATTCATGGCCTATCTTTCAGTTGGATGTCAAATTTGCATTATTGCATGGACACTTGGAAGAACATGTATTTGTAGATAAACCTCTTGGTTATATTAAGATTGGAAATGTGCATAAAGTATATAGATTAAAAAGGGCTCTTTATGGACTAAAACAAGCCCCACTGGCTTGGTATAGTTGTGTCGAAGCTTCTTTTTTAAAAGAGGATTTTCAAAAATGCCCATATGAGCACACACTTTTTGTCAAAGTTAAAGATGGTGGAAAAATGCTCATTGTTTTCTTATATGTAGATGATCTTATATTTATTGGAAATGATAGTGTCATGTTTGATAAATATTAGAAGTCTATGATGATTGAATTTGAAATGCGTGATCTTAGTACGATGCATTATTTCCTTAGAATAGAAGTAGTGCAATCTGCCAATGAAATTTTTATTTCTCAAAAAAAGTATGTGCGAAAACTTTTAGATAGTTTTCAAATGAAGGATTGAAATCCCCTAATCACTCCAGCTGAGTATGTCTTAAAGTTAAACAAGAATCATGGAGAAAATAAGATAAACAACACATTTTATAAGCCAATAGTGGGTAGTTTGTTGTATTTAATTGCAACAAGGCTAGATACAATGCACTTCGTGAGTCTAATAATCAAAAATATGGAAAACCCAATAGTGTTGCATCTATTAGATGCCTAGAGAATCATTTGTTACTTGCAAGGAACTAAAAATTTTGGGATGTTCTACAATAAAGGTAAAAAATCAAATGTAATTGGATTTAATGACAGTGATTATGCAGGAGATTAAGATGATAGAAGGAGCACAATGGGTTATATTTTTATGCTTGGCTCAGAGGCAATTTCGTGGTCATCTAAAAAGCAACAAATTGTCACTTTATTAACCATTAAAACTGAATTTGTTGCTACAATAGCTTGTGCTTGTCAAGCTATCTAGGTGCAGAAAATTCTAGAAGAATTGCACTTCAAGCAAGTAGAAGCTACTATAATATTTTGTGACAGCAGCTCAACTATCAAACTTTCTAAAAATTTAGTGCTACATGGAAGAAGCAAGCATATTAATGTGAAAAACCTTTTTTAAGAAATTATTAAGATTTTTTAAAAATGTTAAAAAAATATATATAAAATTTATAGATAAGTATATAATTTTTTTTTATTATATATAATTTAAATGGGATAGGTATTGGGCGGACATTATATTTTCGTCTTCATTCGGAATAAATTTTTTGCTCTTTCTCTATCCCGATTTCTCGTTTAACCTGGAGTTTTTTGCCCTATTAGAAATGAATTCCAGCAGAGAACAAAGATGGCATAGCAAATTTTCATTCCTATATCTAACAAAAAAATAGAAGAGGCATACCTAAATGCTCCAAGGAGGGGGACTAATTATTCTAGTAAAAGATTATCTGATTCAATAAGGGAAAAATGTTGATCAGAATTATTAAAGAAAATTTTCGGCACAGTAATCGGAAATGTTGTTCTCTCTTTTAATTTTTAATTTAAAAAAAAAATGGAATAAATTTTTGGCATGGGAATCAATAATATATATATATATCTTATATATTATAAAGGACAATGGGGAGCCAAATGAGTTTCCGTCTTTTTTTATCGTCCTAGTTTTGTTTTTTATCTACATATTAAAAAAGACATTATTGTTATCAATGCAAGTTGAGATGAATGATTAGGGCATCTTTCCCTTTTAAATAAGGTCTCAGGTTCGAGTTTTGTGGATGAAATAAATTTATTGTTGTTAATTTTTTTCATTTCTATATCATAATTTTCTCACATATATTAATTCTCCCCATTTATATTTTCTACTTCATTAATCAAATATTTTAAAATGAGGAATATAGATCACTCATATGGTAAGAAAATATTCCTTTTTTTTTTTCTTGATCATTTTGTTTGGGCATATGTGGGTTTGTTTCGGATTTTGTGATTATGATAATGGGTTTGTTTCACTTTTGAAGCAGAGCAAATGTGCAATATTTTTTATTTTTTTCTCTCTCAATTTTTTAAATTTTATTTTTCATCTTTGTTTTTCTATGAAAATCCTAACTTTTTCGATCAAAGATTTTTTTGTTATGTGTTTTCTAATTGTTTGTGATAATACAGCTGAAACGATATACCATCGTTCAACCAAAAAAATTGAGGGACTGTTTCAGTACGAAAGAAGTATTGGGGGAAAAAAACAAACAATTTTAGATTTGTACGAGAAAAAAATAGTTTTTCTTTGATTCAATTGGTTGATCTGCAATCTGCTGAATAAAAAACAAAATATATATACATCTATAGATACGATTCCAAATTTTCTAAGTTTTGTCGATTTGATAAGTTTTTCTTTCATTTTATTTATTTATTTATTTTTGTTATTGTTTAATGCGATGGGTTATTATGCTACGTATTCAATTTAGATCAAAATATTTTTTGCCTTTCTAGAGAAGAACAATAAATTAAAGAAGCAATAGTGATCATCGTCTGAAATGAAAAAATAAAATTGAGAAATTTATCTGGATCTAAGAAGTTTTCAGGTGGATACTGGTTGCAATTTTCTTTTTTGTTTTAAAGTGTTTTTAATAATATATTTTACTTCATCTCTACATCTGTTCACAAAGAAATATAAAATTAACATCTCTCTCTACATATGTTTGTGATGGTTTTAGAGAAAAATTATCGAAGGTAAATATCTAATTTTGTTTTTTCTCTTTTGCTTTAGAGAATTTTTGTGTTGGATTCGAAGACTTAGCTTTGGGAAAGAAGTTTTACATTTGACAAACTCATATATGAGAGATGTGAGATATATATTATTCTTTTGTCTTTTATTCTCTTTCTTTTCGATCTTCCTTTTTAGGTTTTTTTTTTTTTTTTTTACTGGCTATTTTTTGTTCTAAATGGTGTAGGGTTTTAACATGTTTCACGATTAGAGTTTATCTATTTGATTGATTGTACTAACAGGCTAAAAATGAACTAGAATACAAAGTTTTATGTCTGAAATAAAAAATGAAAGGCTGAGAAAATAAAGAGTTTGGCCTTCTTTCCTAATGTTATTACAATTTGTCTTTACTTCCTTTAATATTCTTGAAAATATTTTTCATTGTTAAAATTATAATAGCAATGGATTTTCTTATGTGTTATTTTAATGAAAATTGTAAAAACAAAAAGGTAAGTTAAAAATGATAAAGTATAAATTTTTTGAATTCTTGTGAATTTTGTAGTTTTGACAGTGATATTTTGTCTCGCTTTGTATTTTCTTTTTCTTTTTTCATTCTAATATTTTGTATGTGACCAAAAAGAGTTATAACTCATGCTGAAGTTCAGTTTATGATTTTTTTTTGTTATTGTTATATTAAATTGCCTATTGACTGATTTGCTTCATTCAATTTTGAATAAATAAATCATGTGATTTTGTAGTTAGATGTTTATATTGACAAGTAGTATATACAATATTTAAAAATTGAACTTAAACATGCGTGAACATTGGAGATTTTATTTGTATCTTTAATTATTGTTTCATTCTGATGAATTTTTCCTCAAGTAAAATGAGAAATTTTAATTTGACAGGTGGCATGATGCTGGAACATATATGCTAAGACAAAGACAGGTAGAGGCCCTGATGCCTCCATCAGGAATGAGCAATTGTTGAACCATAGTGCAGATAACGGTTTGAGAATTGTGCTTAATTTTTGTGGTGTGCTTAATTGTATTGTATTCTTTTAAAATAGCCAATTGTATTTCATTTTTTTTCTTCTATAAATTAGTTCTTAGAGTAAAAAGGTAAAAAGTCTATGTAAAGCTGCAGGTAGAATATGTGATAAATTAACTGTTAGACTTTTTGCTGGTGGAGTTTGTCTTGTAACTGGGATCTAACAAGCTGTAATTATTTAGTTATATATATTATTGCATCTTTCATGGCCAAATGTATTAATTGATTTGATTTGAAAATTTAATTGATCTGCTAAAGTTTTTTTTCAACAAATTAACTTGTTAATTAGTCACGATATTGTAATAATAAGCATCAATTTTTTCCAATATTTTTGGCTGTGTTATGATATCAGAGAATGTGAAGGCCAAACATCCAAATATTACATGCTGATTTGTTCTTTGTGATGATTGCTAGATAAACTCTCCTAATTTATATGTAGCTAGCTTTAGAAGTTGTAAAATTTTAATTGACAAAATAAGATAGACAAATCATTTTAGTAAATTGATCTTATTTAACAGTTAAATAAAATCATGCCTAATGAATAGAAAGTGATGCGAAATAAAATGCATTTTATAATATTGAATTTTATATTAAAATATTAAAATTTAACAATCAAACAATTTATATTGCAAATTTAAATGATACTTCCTGTAAC